>VUQH01013977.1:3687-38376 GCA_015106775.1 Etroplus canarensis
GGAAGCAAAGTACCACATGCATAAGGAGAACACGCAAACTCCACAGAGCCCTGTGCAATCTCCCCAGCTCATTAACAGCCTGTCTTATTCTGAGGTGCAACTGCAGCCAGCACACTGCCTGCGCAGATAAATGAAATTCTGAGGCCATTCACCTCATTACTTTAAAGTTTTCCATATCTCAATCAACTAATTCACATGCTTATCATCCTCGATTTGATTGCCGGAGCCATAAACAGAGTTTTGGCATCCACAAACTGAAAGAAAAAAGAATGGGGAAAAAAGAACACAAGAGCTGCTCTGCTCATGTGAGAAAAGATCTGATTACGTCTCTGTGGCACCAGAGCGTCACTGAAGAGGATGATGCAGATGATGCAGTGGAGTGACTTGTCCATCCGAGGGGGCAATGTCATCTACCAGCATCATCAAAAAAAATGGCAGCTTCTGCACAGGTCCAAGAATTGTGCCTCAAGTAACAGAAGAAAACGCTTGTCCACGGGTCCAAACTCTAGCTGGCATACTCTGGGTCTAGCAGGGTGGTCATTTCCTGAAGAACCAGGCAAAAGGTCTAACGTGTTCATGTTCTGATTACAGCTACTGTAATACGCAGCTGTTATCTATTGAGTGGCAGAGACATGTTATCTTTTTTGTTTGTCTCTAACTGGCCTGTCTTTTCAATCAGAGGCACACCCCAATATCAGAACCAGCGGAGCAAAAAAACATTCAGCTGTCCAACTGATGCAAAATATAATGGACTAGCTGATGTGATGAGACACCTAGAGGATTGGTGCTTAAAAATGTTATCACAACATTTGGTCGTCAATAATTAATGTGGATAATAAATGCCTTGACTGCGGTGGTATTTATGACGGCCGTATAAATGATATGGATAATTGTAGTTTGTCTATTGACATGTTTTTAATGATCTATATATTCAGGTATTGAGCTGCTGATGTGCACTTTAAATGTCTGGCTGGACTGCAATACATTTCTAATGACTTGGATAGCTGTTTATTAAATGTCTTTTAATGTGTCTGCATGTAGTGCATTGAACAAACTGCCTCTCAGAAGAGATCAGAGTCGTCCACATCCAAGTCTACTTATATATTGGCAAAATTCTGTAACCAGAACATCAATGATATAGTAACTCATCTGACTCTCAGTCCCTCACAATTCACAGGTTACTGTAATTTGTGAAACGCAGAAAACCAGTGAAACAGGGTTTCTTGTCATTGGTTGGCCGTATTACACATACTAATGAGGAGAAATGAAGGATGATCCCACTCGTATCCAGGACGATGGTCCTAGTTGTTGACCGCCCCTCACCAAGCTTAAGCAATTACTACGGCATTTATGTACAGGTCACAGAGGGGCACACTCAAACAGTAAACACTCATTTTATTAAACCAATACACTTAAGTAGCGATTCTTGTGAAAATGGAAAAGCGCCCATAAAATTACAGCTATGCCCTCGATTTTGATTACATTTAAAAAGGGGTGAAGCCTAATTAGGTGATCAATCAAATTCTTCTGAAAATGAAGAAGCGCCTTTAAAGCCACAAACACGACCTTGCTACTGATCACAATTTCAGGAAAGACTCATCAGGTCATCATTGTGTGCAAGTGTTACTAAAATCTGACCAGTACTTCAGGAGGGGTTAGTGATTCCTTTGATGTTGGAAACGTGTCCGTAAAACATCATTATGACCCATTATGTGATCATCAGTTTCACTAAAATCTGACCAATACTCTTAAAGGAGTAGCTATTCTTGTGAACTCTGGATGGACAATGGATGCCTTGCCATGGAACTAGCTCATTGGTCCTTCAAGATGAGCAAAAAATTGCCAAGCCAGATTTCATAAAACTCTTTGGAAGAGGTGGCGCTTAGGTAAAGGAAAAAAACCCTCGCTTATTCTGGATGTGCAAAACTGTCTCTGGCTTTTTACTTTCACTTCCACTCACTGGTTAAGATTAGGCACTAAAAATGACTTAGCGTTAGAAAAAGATCCCAATTATAGTTAAATCACGTCACCACAGTGACCCTGCTCGCTGACGTAGGAAAAGTTGGGAGTGCCAAAATCTTCCAATTAATGCCATAACCTGATGTGTCAGGACACACATGTAAGGACACCTTGAGTTCAAATGGGCAATGGCAGTGGTATAGACCAAACTGCACCTAATAACCCCCCGGGGATGAATGGATTACACAGGTAATTCTTAGGTTCCCCACGCTATATTATCACTGTAATGATTTCAACTCTCATGGTGTTAGGCTTATTGGTTCATCTGCTGTGGGCTAGACATTGCATTCAATGCTTTCCGCACGCTGCAGCGCATGTAGCAGAGCAGCATCAAAGCTGAGCAGAAAACTGTGCAGTTGAGCAGCGTCCACACAACAGGTTACTCCCTACTTTATAGAAACACTGCCCAAAACTTCAAGCTAACAAACTTTCAGTATTGACCCAAAAATCCAGCACAGGCAGGTCTCCACTGACGACACATCCGCAACCGATCTGTTTGTGCTTTCCACAGTTGGGAACTGATGCTGCAGAGTCTAGGCAGTACACGTTTCTTTGTACCCCAGCAGGTGAAACAACTGTGTCACAATATTCCTTCTTTCAGTACGGCTTAAAATATTGTGGCAACATTCTCACAATGGAACCAGAGGTTGGACTTGGTTGCATTTAGAAATGTCAGGTAATCTGTCTTTCAGGGATGAAAAGGCAGCCGTTGGGGATACTCTTGTTTCCTCTAAAGAAATCAATAAGAGAGGTGGTTTTATTTGATATAAGACAAGGGAAGGAGAAATAGGTTTAAGCTGAAAATACTTTTAGAAAACGGTAAGAAACAGGCATGAACATGTAACTAAGTGGATGCTGAAGAATTGTTGTAAAACATGTTGGATAGATGAAATTAAATGCTGCAAATGAGAATATTAGAAGTTTTGGAATGATATCAAGAGCAGCATAAGTCGGCACACCAAAGTATATGAAAGTTTACTCATCCTTGACATGCACATGGAGGGGAAATACTTACTTTGCACATTTGTCACGAGTCCAAAAAAGAGAATGCGAAGAAATCTCCACAATCTAATCTCCACAACTTCAATTCACCCCTTTACTCCAACCGCATCTACCTCATTTAACTCAAGTTTCCTTTCTTCTCCTCTCTTCTCCCATCTCACCAGACTAAATGAATGGGTGAGTGTGTAGTGTGCTATCTGTGGCAAGCCGGGGGAGTTTTGATTTATTTCCACAGCTCACCCAAACTGACGCACTGACAGCCCGGATTGTTCTGTAGCCATGATAAATGCCCCATAAACAGACGCTCCAAGCCTGTTAAATGTGCTAACACTGGATCCACACAGCGCCAGAGACAAAAAGGAAAGGCTAGATAGGGAATCACAGAGTGGGCCGGTTTATGCTTTGCTCTCATTTCCACATTAAAGCCACCGGGGTGACAGGAAAAACCTGGCGATTTCAGCCAAAGTAGAACAAATGATCCTTTCATGCCTCCTCCTAATGTGTTAAAAATGTATTAACAATGCTTTGTTACTCTGTGCTGAGTTATGGTAATCCTACATGAGTGTGCAGAAATCATTATTCACATTTGTAATGGGTCAAATGACGGGTTGAAAAACAATTGGCAATTCCTGTCAGAACCTCTGCTCAGGCTACCCGAGAAGAACAGTCATTTTGAGTCTCTGCTGCCATGTTACCATATGATTTCGCACCTACTGCAAATGTGACTATCTTTGTCTCCATCCACACACCCATCTTAGACCGTCTGAGTCAGCACTGCCTCTCCGTAAATAACGCAAACTCGCCGGGAGACTTCCAAAAAAGGTGTTAGTTGTCCTCATATCTCCTCAGTAGAAGACCCATAGGATGGCTGACTGACAGAGCTAAAAAAAAAAAACCCAAAAAAACAAGCAGATAAATCAGCCTCTGCCATCCCAGTGCTCCTTACAGCACCCATCAGTCAGCTAAACGGGCCACACCCGCTGCAAATTTAAGCCCAACTGCACTCCAGTAGATGGAGGGTGGTAATGTGTGTGTGTGTGTGTGTTTATATCCTGGCAGAAATAGACACATACAAGGTGTTAGGTCAGGAGGGTGTACTTCAAAATGCAGATCAAAACACCATTTTTGCAAAACTGTTTAAATATATTCATGTTTACCAGAGCGAGTTTCATTAAACCTGAGGTAATCTAAAGACATATTTCTCTTTCCCACACGTGAGAATCTTTCAAATAATAAACTGGTGCCTCCATCCAAACTGTAAGACCAGACAGGAAAATTGATACTTTCTGCAAGGAATCAAACAAAGTCCGAAAATGGTATCTTGTGCAGGTGTTAAACTTTTAGTATCCTTGAGTATGAGAGGGTCCACAAAGGTCCAACTGATGTAAATTTATTATCAGACACCAAACACAAGCCTCCACAAACTAACTTGTCCATACGGAGGCCAAGGGCACCAAGGTTGCAAGCGACCTCCAAGCACACATAATGCACCTTACTCTAAACAGTACTGGCACACAATTGCAATATAAATAGCAGCTATACATACACAATATGGACAACAGTATACGGGGACACCTCTGAATCACTGAATTCAGGTGTTTCATTCAGTCCTATGGCCACAGGTGTATAAAATTAAGCACCTAGCCTTGCAGTCTGCCTTCACAAACATTTGTGAAAGAACAGGTCATTCTAAAGAGCTCACTGAATTCAAGCATAGTGCTACAATAGGATGCCACCACTGCAATAAGTGAGTTTGTGAAATTTCCTCCCTTCCCAGACCACATAAAGTTACAGAGATGAGGCACACAGTGCTCAAAAGTCACTAATGCTCTGCAGAGTTCCAAGCATCCTCTAACATTAACATTGGCACAAAAACACTGCACTGGGAGCTTCATGGCATGGGTTTCCAAAGCCAAGCAGCTGCATGCAAGCCTAACATCGCTAAACATACAGCCAAAAATCACATGTAGTGGTGTAAAACACATTGCGACTGGATTCTGGAAGTGGAAACATGGAGTGATGAATCATACGAATGTGGTGAATGTCAGGAGCATGTTATCTGCCTGAGTGCACTGTGTAAACTCTAAAGTTTGGTGGAGGACTGCTAACACTACGGGATTGTTTTTCTTGAGTTGGCCTGGGTGCCTTAGTTCCCCTGAAGGGAAATCTTAATGCTTCAGCTTACCAAGACATTTTGAAGATTTCTCTATCTCCAAACTTTGCGGGAAAAGTTTGAGGAAGAACCTTTTTCTGTTCCAGCATGACTGTGTCCCAGCGCACAAAGCAAGACATGGTTGGATGAGTGTGTGTGGAATAACTTGACTGGCCCACACAGAGCCCTGACATCAACCCCATCCAACACCTTTGAAATGAACCAGAATGGACATTGTGAGCCAGGCCCTCTTGTCTAACATCAGTGTCTGATCTCACAAATGCTCTTCTTAATGAATGTGCAAAAATTCCCACAGACACACTCCAAAATCTTGCAGAAAGCCTTCTCAGAAGAGTGGAAGTGGTTGTAGCTGTAAAGGGGAGACCAACTCCATATTAACGCCTATGACTTAGAGCAGGATGTCATAAAAGCTCCTGTAGGAGTAATGTGTAGGTGGCCCAATACTTTAGTTCAGAGTGTATTATCATTACAGCAAAAAAAAAAGGGTAATAAATGCAGTGCGAGGGTTAGAGAAACAATGTGGTTATGTTCAGGAAAAGGCAAATGTTAAATGCATCAAATTCCAGTCTCCTGCATGAAAGTCTAATTTATTACATAGCTATCCACGGGGGCAGGGCACCATGCTGTCATAAGTCAAAACAAAAACCTTAAGGTGCAGACAGTGTGTTTAAAAGCTGGACGTAGCCTCCAGGTCTGTAAAGTGAAGACAATTTGGGAAGTCACGCCTGCATGCTTTATATCTGCCAGGATGAAACTCAACTCTGGTTTTATAGAATCTATGGGGAAAACAACCCTTTCCTAATGAGTTTATAGTCTTATTCACATGTTGGAAATCTTATTGCTGACAGCATAATGCAAGTTTTGTCAATTATGTTCTACTTTAGAGTCAAAAAGGATGACTTACTGTGGAGGAGGTAGAGTCTACTGATGGGAAGGTCGGTGGTTCGATCCCTGGGTCTCCAAGTCCATATGTCAAAGTGCCCTTGGGGAAGATCCTGGACCCCATCTGCCCCATCAGTGTGTGAGCGTGTGCACGATAGTTAGGAACTGTTTAAAACACTCAAAGGCACTGAGGGGAGTATAAATGTGTGTGTGTGAATGGGTGGATGTAGCTTATGCGAAGAAGGGCTTTCAGTGCTCAGTTAAGAGTACGCAGTGTGGTTTCCAAAAACCGTAACAGCAGCGGTGAACACACTCAGCTCAGGGCTTTACAACGTGACTTCACTAACAAGTGGCTCAAACCACCGTGGTTACATCCATCCTTATATCCAGTCCGTACGTAGAGAACCAACTCCTGAGATAGTGGGTTGCATTTTACAGCTGGATTCTTAAAAAGGTTTTTCACAAAGGCTCACCTTCTGGAGTCCTTTTAAATACTAAATTTATAAAAAGAAAATAAAATCTAGGCAAATTATTCATCCGCCTTTCCTGCTGATCATCTTCCAAAAAAAAAAAATCATTCTTGTTTATTTGATCCAGTTATCACTTTTAATGATTTTCTGAACACTAAACACATCAATCTAAATACCCAACAGCACATTCATGAAATACTTTTTTTTCCAGACAAATTAATTGATGGTAATTCAGACGACAGTTTATCTAAATAGCTTGTTTATCATGTAAAAATAGCACACTTTGAAGGCAGGAGCCCCCATGTGAAAATCTGATTGATTTCTCACCTTTTCACGGTCTTTTCTGTTGTGCGACTGTAATAATATATATGCAGACACAAATAATGATACAATTAAACGCAG
Source organism: Etroplus canarensis (assembly GCA_015106775.1). Taxonomy (NCBI): domain Eukaryota; kingdom Metazoa; phylum Chordata; class Actinopteri; order Cichliformes; family Cichlidae; genus Etroplus; species Etroplus canarensis. Next base: position 10,636 of record VUQH01013977.1, read on the forward strand.
AACCCCATGACTCGCATTGCATTCATGATCAAAATCAATGCAGCAAGCAAGAGATGCCTTTCTTATTATTCCGTGCATTTTTCTTCAGATTAGAGAAAAGTGTGTGCACTATCAAGTATGTAACTGACTGCAGATTCATGAGAGAATGAAGGTAAAGGCAGGGAAGGTGACTATGAGTTGCGAAAAAATCTTGTGCTGCTGCCCTACATTCAATTCTTCAGATGCCGCGAGTTCTCAGACACAAACATGGCATTATGCTGGTAAGGGCTAATGTAGCCTTGCAGTGCTATCAACATTCAGTGCAGCTTCTTCTAGCGCAACAAAGGCTTTAGACAACATTTCTTCACAAAACAGTAAACGGGCGTAGATAGCAGTAACGTGGCGTTAACCATTAGACAATCACATGATTATATGAACATTAGCTGGCGGCTAGAACATTCGAATGTTAGGGCGCTGTCACATCATTACAATTTAACAAGCAAATTCCTCTAAAACACTGGCATACGCGGAACAATGATGTTAAATGGACATATATATATAACGTATTGCTAACATATATAGAATGTAATCCCAGCGAAAGCTAGCGTATTGCTGGCATTCACAACTTGAAGCCCATTTATACCACTTCCCTTAAACACAGCCCATATGCCATTATACGGTAGCTGTATGTTAGAAATACGTTCAGTACGACTGGAACAGGTCAAATGCGTCTACAAACGTCAATATCCATTGTGGGTAAGTTCAATATGTGTTACCCATATGTTAAAACATGTTACTCATAGGTTACTATGATGTTTTGGGTACGCTAGACATTATCTCGCCGTATTTCCACATATGAGTAACATGAGTCTCCGTACGCATAAAGTCCCTGCAACATATGGTCTGCGTATGTGGGACGTATGAGCCATATGCTGGCAAACAAGATTTTGTGCGTGATCAAAATTTTCCAGCGACCTCGCCGTACTACAGCATATACTGACGTACTTCAGCATGCTCGTAACTTATATAAAAATTACCTAGAACTTAATCGACGTAGATTAAGATTTTTTTCCTACATCGGCATACGCTTGTTGAATTGTTGAATTGTCAAGGTGTGACAGGGGCTTCAAGAAGAATTTTCAATTCTTAATCATTAATGCTATATTTCTACTTTTTATCTTCACATTTGGGGAAAAAAAATACCTATATATTTTACCAAAGGCTCTAAAATGCTAACTAAAATGATAAGCAAAGGCAATAAAAAATACGATTAAAAGGGACCTGTAATGTTTATTTCCAACTCGATAATTTTATGTTTTTCTCTACAGTAGTTTTTACACTGTTATTAGTTCAAAGTAATCCATATGTACCTTATCTTTGAGGGGTCTTTGTGTAGCCCCTCAGATCACTGACTGTCAGAAACGAGCTCTATTAGCTCCTTTCCTTCTAAGCCAGATGTCTTCTTCTTCACCACATTCTAGACCATGAAACCAACCTTAAACCTTCTGTTCAAATGTGCCAAAGATGATCATATACTATATGGACAAAAATCCAATTCAGGTGTTTCATTCAGTGTCATTGCCTCAGGTGTAAAAATGAAGTACTGAGCCATGCAGTCAGCCTTTACAAGAATTTGTGGAAGAATAGTTTGTTCTAAAGAGCTCACGAAATTCAAAAGTAGTACTGTAAAAGGATAACACCTTTGCAACAAAGCCGTTCATGAAATGTCTTCCCGCCTAGATATGCCACTATCAACCGTAAGTGCAGCTACTGCAAAGTGGGAGTGTTTGGGAACCACAGCAAATCATCCACTCTGGAACCTCTGGAGTTCTGCTCTAGTTCCAGAGGGGTGTGGCCGAGGGCTGAGGCGCAATGTGGCGTACAAGTCACATTTCTCTGCTGACTCAATAACTGCAACGCTACAAACCTCTCCTGGAGTTAACATTAGCACCAAAACTCCATGACACGGGTTTCTATGGCTGAGCAGCTGCATGCTAGCCAAGCATCAGATGGAATAGTGTAAAGAACACTGCCACTGGACTCTGGAGCAGTGGAAATGCGTTCAGTGGAGTGACCAATCATTGTTCTCTATCTGGCAGTCTGATGGACGACTGGGTTTGGCGAATGCCAGGAGAACATTACTTGTCTAACTGCACTGTGCCAACTGGAAAATTTTGTGCAGGAGGGATAATGCTAAGGGGTTGTAGGAGTGGCCTGGGGCTCTGAGATCCACTGAAGAGAAATTTCCAGCTTCAGCTCACCAAGGCATTTTGGCCAATTCACTGCCTCCAACTTTGTGGGAATAGTTTGGGAAAGGCCCTTTTCTGTTCTAAAAGCCAAGGTATATAAAGGCATGGCTGGATGAATTTGGTGTAGAAGGAGTTGACTGGCCCACACAGAGCCCTGACCTCAACCACATCCATCAGCCTCTGACCTCACAAATTGCTCTTCTTCTCCCACAGACAGACTCCAAAATCTTCCTGAAAGCCTTCCTTGAAGAGTGGAAGTTGTTATGGCTGCAAAGGGGGGAGCAACTCCATATGGCCTATGGCTTTAGAATGTCACAGAAGCTTCTGTAGCTGCAACATATAGATTGTTCAATACTTTAGTCCATATAGAGTACAGGGAGTGATATGGGGATATCTGCTTTCAAACACATCATACTGAGCCAAGCAGAGAAAAAACTGTTAGAACCCGAATGTGCTGAAATGTGATTCAGGCTCAGAGATTACTTTCACACACTTCATTATTTACAACTCTGTTTATGTTTATTGAGAGCATCTACCATTTAAGCATCTATGACAGAAAATAAGGAAAAACCCAACAGGGTTCCTTTAATTCTACCCATTTAAAAATTATCTCAGTTTAATCTTATCTCACAAGTTGGCAGCATTACACAGGGATCAATTTAGCGTTATCTAATTATATCTAAAATAAAACCATAGGGTTTTTATTTCTAGGAGCTCGTGACAGACTGAAGCTCTCCTACAGCAAGATTGGCTTAAAGAAAGGCTTACTGCCATCTCCCACAGGCCTGTGCAGGGGAAAAAAAAAAAAAAATAAAAAAAATCGCTGAAGAGCCTGAAATTGATGTGCTCACAGATGTGACACATTAGCAGCTACAGGTGCAGTCAGAACACTACTCTTTCATTTCAGTCGTGCATACATTCACTCCTTTCCTCTTTCTCAGGTCAGCACCTCTAATCATCGTCACTACAGCAGGACTTCAGCATTAGGCGAGTCCGGGCTGTTTGGCAGCATCATTTGTCAAAGCTGCGGCACTTTATGGCAATTGAGCACCTGACAAAAGCTTAAAGGCATATTATTCCATGAGGTGTCCCCTGTGTGTGCTGAAAAGCCACCGCCTGTGACTGCTCCAAATGTCCATCCGTGAGTGTGCGCGGTATGGAGAGGGAGAAAAGAAAAGGCGTGTGAGTCGGTTCAGAAGCGCTGTCTTATTAAATTATCGCTTTGCCTTTTTACAGCACGGCCCCCACCCTTCTCTTTCCATCTCTCTTCTAGGCTAAACATTTGTCTTTCCATTCATGGATGAATTTGTATTCCAGCAAGATGGGTTTCTGGTGGCAGAGAGAGAGAGAGCGGGGAGAGGGAATGGGTGCAAAGTCCATACTGAGGCTCACTGGTTTCCACGTCACTGCTTGGTTACAGCTCTCAACAGGTAGAGCACTGAAAACTAAAGACTATCCACAGTTACTTAAATGCAGCTTCAAATTAATGGAGTTCAGTATAGGTGATTGATATATTCAGCAACAGGATATCATTTGTTCAGAAGGCTGAAAAATACATTTAAATATTCTGAATAATAGCTTATTTTTTTGTAAATATTTTAAGCCTTTATCTCCATATATTCTGCTCTTAGCAACTCCCTTCATATGTGTATGTAATATGTGCTCCAATATATCAAGCACAGTGTTACTTAAAGTGTAGAGTCGATTACACATTAAACTCCCCACATTTTCAGTTACAAGAATCATTTAAACTTTAATCTCCTCTTCAAAACGTCATGACTCTGGCTGTGTGATCGAGACCAGGTGCTCTTTAATGCACAGTACCATCACCTACCCTGCTGCTGTCACACCCTGCCAGAGCTCGAGCTCGATTGGCCAGGTGACTGCTTATTTACCAACACCCCATTAGGTCGATTCCTATCATAAGGTGCACCACTTTACCTTCTTTAATCAAACTGACAGCTGAGGAGCCATAATCAATGGGGCTGTTTACATACTGCCAGGCTGTGATAAAGAAGATCCCACCTGTTATGGCACTGTAACTCCTATGCAGAGACTATTTTCATCTTTAAAGCCACAACAGGCATACCGAACAGTTCATAAGTCGTTTTTTTTTTTTTTTTTTTTTTTGTTTGTAAAGATGATACATTTTAAGTTCATGAAGAATCATACACTATATTGACAAAAATACTGGGCCGAAACTCTTATCATTGAATTCAGGTGTTTAGGAACCCCGGCAACTCAACCCTGAAGTTGAGCGCATGTAAGGTTTCAGAGCAGGGTGACCAAATGCCGAGGCACAATAAATGCTAGGTTCCAAATCTCCTTTGGCATTAACATCAGGACAAAAACTGTGCACCAGCAGCTTCATGGCATGGGCCTCCATGGCTGAGCAGTTACATGCAAACTTGGTGATGTAAGGATGGAGTGGTGTAAAGCACGCACCCACTGGACTCTGGAGCAGGCGAGTTCTGTTGCCTTTCAGTCTGTCTTTACAGAGACTTGTGAAAGAAGGGGTCGCTCTAAAGAGCTCACTAAATTTGAACGTGGCACTGTAAGTCAGTTGGTGAAATTTCTCCACGCCAAAGTATTCAAATGTAAGTGGTATTGTTGTGAAGTGGAAGCATCTAGGAACCACATTGTCATTCTTTGGTGCACAGTGCATAAAAGTCGACAACGGTCTATTGACAAAGGAAATGCTGAGTTCCAAACATTCAATGCCATTTACATCGGGACAAAAACTGAATGCGTGGAGCTTCATGGCATGGGTTTCCATGGCTGAGCAGCTGCATGCAAGTCTTACATCACCGAGCACAATGCAAAGCACTGGACGGAGAGGTGTAAAGAATGCTACAACTGGACTTTGGAGCAGTGGACACATGTTCTGTGAAGTGACAAATCACGCTTATCTATTTGGCAGTCTGATGAATGAGAATGCTACCTGCCTGACTGCACTGTGCCAACTGTGAAGTTTGGTGGAGGAGGGATAATGCTATGAGGTTGTTTTCGGGGGGTTCGCCTGGACACCCTGGTTCCACTGAAGGAACATCTTAGTGCATCAGCTGTTCCAACATGACTGTGCCCCACTGCACAAATCAAGGTCCATAAAGGCATGCCTGAATAAGTTTGGTGTGGAAGAACTTGGCTGACCCACACAAAACCCTGACCTCAACCCCATCCAACGCCTTTGGGACGAACAAGAACAGAGGTTGGGAGACAACATCACTTCATTTTCTAGCATGTGTCCACGCTAGAAAATCTTGTAGAAAGCCTTCCTAGAAGAGTGGAAGCTGTGAAAGGGACAAAGGAGGGACCAACTCCATATTAGGCTTCAGAATGAGATTTGATAAAAGCTCCTGTTGGTGTACTGCGTCGCTATAGTGTACATGAGTACATGCTGTACATGCAAAGCAGTGTTCTTAACATATCTGTTCGTTCTCGAAACATCTGCAGCACTTTGGTGAGAAAGTACATGGAGTCAAATGAAAACATAGCCTTGTTCATTTAAAAGGAACTCCAGTGGAGTATTACTTAATAACTGTATTCTTAAAATCTATAACACTTTTATAAGCTCTTGCTGAACAATAGGACAAAGTATTCTCTTTAGTCATCTGTATTAATTAATGAGACTCAAATTTTGGGACTTCTACACACATTTAAACATTCATGTGCACTTTGGTAACACCAAATTCAGTCCCCCGCATCTGCATTACAACTATTATGGACCCAATTTCAATGCGGTATAATTCTTGATAGCAACATGGGACAATTACACAAAGTTACAAACGGTTAGTTGTGGTTTTTTAAAATTCTATGACCCGCCCTTTCATGTGGTAAATGTTTCATTCATGGGTGGTTCATGGTTGCAGAGAGAGAGAGAGCGATTTCAAATCGGGTCCATCTTTTTGAAACACCTTGTATTGTAGAGGGGATGAAGAAGACTGGGCTTTGATTTGTGCTGGGTAAAACATTTCCTGTGAAAAATCTGATCCAACAGCCCCCTGTCAAAGTTCTTCCCCCTTAGTACTTCAATTTTAAGGATGACAAGTACTCCTTATAGGTTTTGGGAGCGCAATAAAATTTTGTCACAGATAATTAAACCAGTCAGCCGGCAGCCTTGTGAAAAACAATAGCTGAAAAGCTCCAAGGTTGCTCTGCTGACATTTAGACTGTTTGTAAAACTGTCTCCCCTTTTCAACAGCGCTATGTGTACATTTTAGTGGACTTTCTGGATGTGTAACGGACTGACAGACTGCTGGAGCTGAAAATTAAAGGATCGTAAAAAAGCATAAGAAACTCAGGCAAAGAGAAACAAATCAGTGCAAACTCATATCGATACCAAGTGCAGCAGTTTTAGGCATAAGCTATGACATAATCTATCATAAAGGTCTAACGCTTGTCTCACTGTGTTGTTAATGTGTTTAGTATACTGAAGTCACAGCACTTGAGGAACCTTAGCTTTTATGAAAATCAAACAAACCTGCACAGATTACGCAAATATTGTCGAAGCCATCCAAATATTTTAGCACAGAAAAAAAAAATCTTGAGCTTTCCAGGCACTGTAAAGAGTGCAGCCCGCTTATCTAGGTTTGTGTTTATTATAAAATGTGTTTTACTTGTGGTTTTGTCTTCGAAAAAGGCTTACCACATAAACACAAGAGCAATCCGCTTTCATTTCTTGCCCACCCAGTGAACTACAGCCATTTCTATGAACCCCAACAAAATGAAATTCAGCAGTAACAAAAGCACGTCTCACTAATTTAAAATAACATATGTACTAGCATTATTCATCTTTAATTACGTAGTGGATTTCATCATGTATGATCTCTCTTTATTGCAACTCTGCTGATGGGACTGTGGGGCTGATTCTGCCCCGAGGTAGAATCATTTACTTATGGCCTACTGTTTGCTCCCCATTCAATAATAATAATAATGAGCCTGTAAACAAACACAGCCATAAAACAGATTCTGGCACTTTCCATGTTCTCCATTTGCTGGAACCTGTGTGATCAAATATTCATAGGGTTTCTATGGAAGCAAATGATGAAGAGGGATCAAGTTTCTTACGCCACACAATGGGGGGGGGGAGCACAGGCAGAGATGATTGAGCATCCCCCATAGTTCCAGCTTAAGACTATGTAGCTATAAATAAACACTCACGCTGTTGACTTTTTGAATATTGTAACACTACAAATGTCTCTTATAACATACAGTTGGTGACACATGACAAATTTTCCATCATTAGCTGAGCCACACTCTTGATAACGTTGGTTACATGTCAGGCTTCTTGGACTAGTTATACCGGCCCCAGAAGCAGCCCCTGCAGTGCCCAGGGGACAGACAGACACAGTAACTCAATTAAAAAGGAGGATTTAATTTAAGAACTGAGTCGACCTCAATAGTTTTGTGCAAATATGTTAAGTATTAACTAAATGAGCTACACTACTGAAAAAACTTAAGGATATTTGGCTTTTGGGAGAAATTTATGGAAAATGCAAAAAGTTGATGCTACAGTGATATTATATCATGAAAGTAGGGCATTTAAATAGATGCACGCAACGGTGATTTCCTCATCTCAAACAAGTTATTGAAACAAACGGCAACAACAGCGGTGGGTACACCAAAACAAAAAAAGTCAACATCTCTATAATTCGTCATGTGTCCTTGACCATCAATTACAGCTTGACAACGACGCCTCGTGCTGTTCACGAGTCGACTTGTTGTCTGCTGAGGCATGGCATCCCACTCTTCTCGAAGGGCGGCCCTCAGGTCATTGAGGTTCTTGGGCGCAGGGTTACGAGCCTCTACAAGACGCTGCTGGTCAGTTGTTAGGTGTCGTCTTGGTCTCGTGATGTCAAAATGTGAACAGCATGATGAAAAGGACTGCTTAAAAAAATACCGATTTTAACTGAACCAGAAAATGTATCGGTCGATTCATGGGTCAAACACCAATTGTGAATTTTGTCGTTAAGCACCTTGTCAGAGAACGGCACGTTATGCAAAAAGTACTGAAACACTGAACAGGTGGACATGTGCATTCAAAAGTGTAGAGAAGGTCAAATTAAGGTCATCTGTAAAGTTTATAGTGCGTTTTAGGTGCATCTTGAAATTTCACCCAAAAGCTGAATATCTTAAACTTTTTGTGAGTTGTGTAGCAAAAATGGAATAAAGTTAATAACACAGATAATGTTCAAAGTGAAGCATCTGGTGAAGCAGCTCACTAGAACTATGGCTAACAGTTGAAACTATAAGCTAATTACATGGAAACTGCTGAAAATGTTGGCTTCGCGTATGCATATGGAGTTCAAATGCTACTACAAGCCTCATACGGCACTTTATCCTGTGGTTTAAAGCTCATTAACTAACACAGACACATCCACTTCGGCGTTTAGACTGGAGGTGCAGGGAATCAAACCACCAATCTTCTAATAAGACGACGACCCGCTCTATCTCCAGAGCCACAGCACGGCCAACTATTAGCTAAAAGTAGGGACGTCTGCGACTAGGCAACTGGACGTTAAAACTCTGCTGCTCCTGCTAGTCGGTACCAGAAATTATTCTTAATTTGTTTAATGTTTAATGTGCAACACTGGTTACCTGTTGGTTCATAGATGTTATGACATCACCTGCCACTAACCAGAGCTGCAGCCCTGACAGACAGCTGCACCCTCTCTCGCCGTGTCGGGAACAAGCGACGTGGAAAGTAAGCAAATGACAGCTGCTCTAACTGGTTCTGCAGTACTTGGCTTGAGAAAATGTCTGTACGTCAGAATAAACTGGCATATAACCACACAACTATGCAGAATGTGTAACCACGTTTTACACAGCTGCGTGCACCCATGTCTGCAAGAAAGCAGGGCTATTAGTGCTGCTACACCTGGCAAACTAATCTGATGCTACGTTGGTTGCAACTTCATATACACAGTGCAAAGAGACTTACATAACGCAACAAAAATACAATTTGACTATCAAAGAATGTGAATGACGGTTTCATAACTCTTAAATACATGTACAGTACAGTCAATATTTAGCCTCGTCTGTTAGACCACGCTCAGTTTTGACTGTTTCATGAGCATGTTCTTACTTCTAGCTGATTAGTTTAGTTTTTTTCTTGTTTAAACAACTAGGGAGTTTTATATTTTTATTTATTTTATTCATTTAAACTTTATTTTACCAGGGGAGTCCCACTGAGATTAACAGTCCCTTTTACAAGGGTGCCCTGGCCAAGACAACAGCAGCAAATCATTCACCCAAATACAAAACAAAATAAACAACAGAATACAAGTTACGCAAAATAAAACCACATTAAATAGGTTTAAAATAGCCATAAAATACTAAAACAAAGAACAATCTCTCAAGAAAAACAACTACATGTCTCCTCCACTACATTCTGTATGGTATGCTTAACATGTTCCAGTTTGTCATCAGGAATCATATATTACACATCAATCATTGAGGGCTGGCTGTGGCTCAGGTCATAGAGTGGGTTGTCTTCCAACAAAAAGTTTGGCAGTTCAAATCCCCAGCTGCTCCAGTCTACATGCCTTGGAAAAGACACTAAACCCCAAACTGTTCCTGATGCATCCATCAGAGTGTGTGTGTGTGTGTGTGTGTGTGTGTGGTAGTTAAAATGCACTTAACCCCAGAACACTAACATCAGGTGATTTTAGTGTTGGGTGACACTAACCCTGGAGCATGTTAGTGTTCCAGGGTTAAAGGCAAATAATAAAGTGCTGTATGAATCTGTGTGAATGAGGCTTGTAGTAAAAAGCACTCAGAGTAGAAAAAAGGCTGTGTAAGTTTCAGCACTACAAACCACACAAAAACTCATACAGACACAAAAGCACATAAACACAATTACTAAAAGACAGGTGAGGCAGGCTAGTGAAAGCAGAGATTTTCAGTGGTATTACTTCAGATTATGACAACATGTTTGATCATCCAATAGCCACTGTTTTACAGATTTGGAGAAAGCTATAAGAAAGGTTATGTTCTCAAGTCTGTGGGAATATGCATATTCCAGGTATGTGTGGCTCAATAAGAGAAGACTGACTGCCCCGAAACACTTACTAATGGCATATCATGCCATGAATACAGACACGAAGCTAAACACGATCTTTATGTATAGATGGCACACATGAACTCTCATTTTACGTGCATTACTTCTAGACCAGTACTCAAACCCAGCCTAGTGCCGGTCCCAAGCTTGGATAAATGGGGATCCGGTGTAAAATCTTTGCCAAATCCAAAACCAGATTCATGGTACATGATCCGCTATGGCAACTCCTATCGGGAGCAAAGAAGAAGAAGACGACGACGACTTCTAGTCCAATACTTTAGAAGTAGCGATTCTCGTGAAAAAGGGAATGTGCTCATAAAACGACAAACATGACCTTGAGCACAATTTGGATAAAGACCCATCAGGCAGTCATTGTGAGCAAGTTTGATTAGATTCTGACCAATACTGGAGGAGGAGTACCGATTCTTGTGAATTGCGGATGGATGCCTCACCACGGCCTTCGGTTATTGTTGTAGGATGAGCTAAATAGGTTGGAAACCACAGTCTGTGTGTGTTCAAACACACCAAACTGAATTCCATTAATTTTTTAAAAGACGTAGGTGCAATAGCAGCGAAGTTAAAAGAAGGCACAAGAGCCTTATGATTAGTAACTTGATGTTGAGTGTAATGAAGGATTTCCACCACCTACTATACTGTTTGCTCACAAAAGGCAGTATGTAACAGACGACAATGGACTTAGTTTTGCATACAAATGTATTTTCACAGTCTGGACACGCGCTGGCCATGGGTGTATAATGCCTTACTGTCAACATATGTGCGAATACAGACAGTAAGACCGCACGAATCCCTGTCAATAATTTATCAGTGCAGCCCTGCATATATGTTACACATGCATTTCATGCTATCATGTTTATGGCCAAGTGTCTACACAAATGCAGCTTAACTGTTCAGTGCAATATGAAGAAAGCACATTCCCTTGACAGGAAAATACCATGGAACAGAACTGGAGTTGACACCACAGGGTGGCACTGGGAAGGTAATGACTCCCTAGGCACACTTCAGCACTTTGAGAAGTTTATTATTGGCAGCTAATCCATTTAAATGTGCTAAAAATATATGATGTTTCAGGGATGAGCCCTGAGATGCAACTCGTATTTGTTATATACTCATCAAGACTATTAAGGAGTAGAAACCAATTTGATTTCCAAACAGCATGAATCTCATGCTGCCATTTCACATCAGCTCTGTAATAATCTATAATGGATTCCACATTTGCATGCCGTTTCTAACAGACAATGAAATTATATTTGCTGCAGAGATCGGCTTCTCTATCCACTTTAAGAAACTTAAGAGGTTCAAAGTATCCCAACAGAGTAAAGAGTAAAATTAAAGACACTGAATGGAATAATCCTACGCTAACAACGAAACAACGTGGACATAGCAGATTACTTATGAGTTAATTTAGGCACTTTTGACAGGCCATCTATCACCTCCTGAATGAGCTACCTGTGTATGGTAACTACAATAGCAAGACTAGAAACAAACTAGAAAGTTTATTCCATAAACATAATGGCAATTCAATTCAAGCACAATCAGATTGTTTAAAGTTAAAGCTGCTTTTGCAGCGTGAGGCTTGCAGAGCAAAGGTATTTAAAGCATCCAGCTGGACTAATTATTTTAGGCACTGGGGAAATCGTTGAACTCTACCCATAATTGAGGCTGCGATAGTCTTAGCAACCCTGATAAAGGCATCCTAATGGGCTGAGGCAAATTTTCTGGCTCACAACAACAAGCCAGGGAAAGGCCTAAGCCTGAACTGCATAACTACTTTTGCAGAAATTAAGGAATGAGGGAACAACAGTCATCACAAATGTCTCAGCTCGTCTCTCTGGGACGAATCTGACTGAAGGAAGCGCATGTCAAATGCCAAACTATCAGGAGAAGAGCGAATCCACTGAAGCATTTGCTCTCGATCCCCCCCCCCCATTTCTGTCTCAACAGATTCTTACGTTTCCATGCCTGATCTGCAGCCGCTTCATTTCGCAGATTGCTTTCTCTTTGCAAAAACGAGGACAGCCCCAGCTGACTAATCAAAATGCTGGCAGGGCCCAAAGAGAGGCCAGGAATCTCAGAAAACAAACACCGGCAGTAAATCAAAAGTGATTTTAGAGGATGATCACAGATGGTGAGACCGAAAAGTGCTCCTACAAATTCTGTGAGTCCCCAGTGACTCACATGTTTCCCAAGCTGCTGTTCACAGTATTCCAAAATAGCCTGTAGCCCATTATAAATGCAAATAAAAAACATGGCTTGAGACCAGTTCTGGAGGGTTTATGCACTGACAGACAGGTGAGAGATGGTCACGTAATTACCAAGATAACTGTCTCTGGCTGACAGACATATTCTTAGAAAACAGAGACACATGTAATTCCAATGGAAAGAAGGATGGTAAAATGAAATCCATGAAGCGCTTTAGCCACCATATGGTTAAAACGTTCCCTCATATAATGAACCTCATTTGCACATTTAGTTTAGTTTACAAACTTTCAGTTGTGGGTGTAGTGTGTGATCACAACCCATAATGTAGCATGAAGACACACACACACACACACACACACACACACACACACACACACACACGAAAGAGACTCACCCCACTGCAAAGGAGCAAGCTGCAGGTGCTCCAGAACCAGCTGGTTGAGGACTCCCTCCACACTGGCCTCTCCACAGCGACGCAGAGATGGGTGGGCGTGGTTAAGGACAGCAGCAAGGAAGAGATCCGGAGCATTTCAGGGTCTTAATCAACATGCTCAACACTTACGGGTAACACTTAACTACAAACTCGGAATTAAATATACATAGTACTCTAAATATAACTGACTGAATTTAACACGTTGCTGTTCCCAGGCAGGGAAGTATCAAAGGTACAAGCATGTAACTAAAGCTACAAAGAGCACGAGTGGACTCTCTGCACCTCTGTCAGGGTAAGCTGGAGCCCAGTGGTTTTACTGGGGTCATTTCTTCAAGCCTAAAATCTTCTAGCTTTGTGCACAAAAGATTTTAGATATCACTACCTTTTTCAGCTTGGTTCCTGCTGCAAAGATCAGGTGAGGCTTGAATGATAAGCCTGACAACCTATTGCCAGCATTGATATGTAAAAGTCTGTTAACTGGACAATACATGTTTGGGTTACAAAGTTTGATTCTAACCTACAAATCACATTAACAGATGACCAGGGTTTTAAAGACTTTCAGACCGTGCTTGCAAACAGGACAGCAAATTAAAGCAACACAGCCCTCCCGTTAGCAGGTAGGCAGTGCACTGACTATAAGAGAATACGACCATAGAAGTCTTCAAGGTGGGAGTGTGTCAAAAACAGTCATGTGAACACAAGCAAGATTAGTGAGGCCAAGTACTTTTTGGAAAATTAGATAAAACTGAGATATGGAACCTTTGAAGTTTGCGCTACAACTATACTAATCTTGATTTGTGACTTTTGAGTGCCTACTTCAGCCAATTCAACCCTTTCGAACAGCTGCAATGTATTGACACTATTTACGGTTTCCAATCATGTAACACATAATATTCATTCAGGGCATGTGTTAACTGCTTTCTCTGCTGATACTCACATTTTAAAAAAAAGACTTTTCTGCGTTTTCATTTTTTTCCTCGGACTTTCTTGCTTTCCTTCATTTTAAAGTGACATTGTGATGTTTTACTTTTTCTGCAGTTCAGACGCCATCGGCCAGTTTCTAGTTATCTTAACATCCTATAAACTGCAGAGCCATTAATGGATAAATGAGCAATTTAGTGGACGTCTCAACACTAACCCACAGCCCTCTGAGGAGTTCAACAATGACGAATCCCCTTTAAAATGCTCTTAATGGATAATTATAGGCCAAAATTGTAGTCTTATTATGGGCTTTTTGTCCCTGACAGGGTGTCAGGGTTGTACTGTCGTCTGATAATGTGCAATGGCAGAAAAATTATACATAACTTCACTTTAATTTTAATTTGTAGAATCCAAAGAAGCTCAAGCATTTGTCAGATACACTCAATGGACACTTTATTAGGTACACCTTACTAGTACTTGGTCAGACCCCCTTTTGCCTTCAGAACCATCTTACTTCTTCATAGCAGAGATTCTACAAGATGCTAGAAACAGAGATTTTGATCCATATTGACATGATGGCATCACACAGTTGCTGCACATCCAGAATGGGAATCTCCCATTCCACCACATCCCAAAGGTGTTCTATTGGCTTGAGAGCTGGTGACTGTGGAGGTCAATTGAACACACTGGACTCTGGTTTGAGCTTTGTGAAATGTTGTGTTATTCTGCTGGAAGCAGCCATCAGAAGATGGGTACGCTGTCTTCGTAAAGGGACGGACATGGTCAGCAGCAGTATTCAGGTAGGCTGTGGCATTTACAAAAATGCTCAACTGGCACTACAGTGGTCCAAAGTGTGCTAAGAAAATATCCCCCATACTATTACACCACCACCACCACCCTGAACCTTTCAGAATCAGAATACTTTATCAATTCCAGGGGGGAAATTGTATACAAGGCAGGATGGAACCATGGTTTAATGTTGTTTTAGCCAAATTCTGACAATACCATCTGGAATCAGCAGAAATCAAGACTCATCAGACCAGGCAGAGTTTCTCTAGTCTTCTATTGTCTGATTTTGTGAGCCTGTGAGAAATGCAGTCTCAGTTTGCTGTTCTTAGCTGACAGGAGTAGCACCCGGTGTGGTCTTCTGCTAAAGTAGCCCATCTGCTTCAAGGTCTGACATGTGGTGCATTCGGAGATGCTCCTCTGCATACTTTGGTTATAAAAAGTGATTACTTGACTTACTGTTGCCTTACCATCAGCTCAAAGCGATCTAGCCATTCTCCTTCACTGGTTCATCCAAAGATTTTCCTTTTTTTAGTGAAAATCCCAGCAGATCAGCAGTTTCTGAAATACTCAGACCAGCCAGTCTTTCAAAGTCACTTAAATCACCTTTCTTCCTCATTCTGAGGCTCAGTTTGAACTTCAACAGGTCGTCTTGACCATGTCTACATCCCTAAATGGATTCAGTTACTGCAGTGTGATTGGCTGACTAGAAATCTGTATTAACAGGCAGCTGAACAGGTATGTCTAAGAAAGTGGCCAGTGAGTAATGGTAGGATTACAGTAGAAGCTGTGTACATCAGTGGCTAACTGATTTACTGAGTGGTTTACCTCAAAATTAAAGGGCCAAACTTACCTTGTGAAACCTGCTGATGGAGCATGCGCTAAATTTGTGCATTCATGGTCTTATTATTATGCAAACATCCAAGAAAAACTGCAGTCAAACAGGCATTATATATTTGCAACAGTGGCATTAAAGACAGCCAAATCATCTAATGATTGTGTTATCCATTCCTCCAGATGTCAAAGGTGAGCAGGGAGCATGTTTCTATAATGACGCCATTAAACTGATTGCAGCGAAGGCTATCAATGTATGAATACTGCATCAAAACAAATATGGTTGTCAGAGAGCAATTACCCAGATAATATGTGATGACAAGGACGCCGCTGATCATTTACACAGCTGACATTTGGAATAATGGGTGAGACGAGCAGCGCCTAGAGCACCAAACCTGTGTCTATTAACCTTTGAGGGAGAGCGCAGAATGCGAGAAGAGGGCACGGGAAATAGAGAGGAGGCGGCATCCACGGACACGACACACTACGCTGAAAGGCGCTTCTTCCCTCCTGCTGGACTGTCTGAGTCATCACACGCCACACCATCCATCTTCCAAAGAACAATGGCCAAAGGTGTCAGCACCGTGGCTTGGATCACTCAAAGCATGAACATGTAGAATTTCTACTTCAGAGCTTCACTGGAACTGCTGGGTAACAGAAGCAGCTAGCAGATACAGCCTGTTTTCAGGTGCACAGAGGGGGATGTTACAGTAGCATAATGATCAGTAGCCTGAGCCACGCTTAACTCTTGTTTGAAATCCTCTGCGGACCCTCGTACAAGCTTTGAAATAGATATGTTACATAATATGGTCATGTTTATAACGCACAAATAGTAGCCTGTGTAGCATCATTCTGTAAACCTTCATTACACTCATCCGACTAAGCACAAAAGCTGTCGTGTTTAGAATACTGATTTTAATTGGCCATTGGGCGAGGCGGTAGGTCATGTGAACAGAATACTGCATATTTGATGAGACCGATTAGGAAATAAACTTAGCAGGCATCATTTGATCAATTTATCTGTGGCTGTGTGAAAGAGAACTGCATTTCAGAACTCCCATCAGGAACGGCTTTCACATTCTGCTCAGCTATGCTATATTCAGCACGTTTGTGGGCACCAAGCACCACATTCAAAAGGCCAATTCAGAGAAAACTCACCCTTGTGTGGATGATCAACATGTGTGACTGCTGCCTATATTTATTGTCAACAGTCATTCGCGGTTCAGCACTTTCCTATTCATTGCCCAGAATAATTTGGAGAGTTCTTCACAATTTCACAGTTCTATTATGCATTTGAAATAAAAAGGCATTCAGAGCGTTGCTTGGAGAATTGGTTCATCCAACTCTGGGCTGAAAGGAGGATTTTTAAGCTGTTAATTTGTGAAGCTACCTATGTTGTTCTGCTTCTAAACTAGCTAGCTTTTCAGTAGCTTCTTATGGAAACGCAGCAGCTGGTAGAGCCTAAAAGCCCTAACAGTCAGAGAAGACCTTTAGAGGTAAGCTTTGACTGAGAAATAATACAAATAGTTGAAAGAGTAACACGGTGCTTTGAAGGTGACCTGTCATAATTAAAAAGTAGTCCTAAAATGCCCTGGGATCGCTTTAAATCAAGCTTACTTTTCAAGCTGTTGCTTCTAGCTGGAGTGATGTCATTGAGGTAGAAGCTCATCTGGTTTACCATCACTCACAAGTCACAGGCGATCGTAATGTGTGAAGTACAGAAAGAAAATAATGTTTGCTTCTCACTGATTGGCTGTATTTGCACAAACTAATGAGAAATAAAATCCACTGAACATCAAGGAGGTTCTCACACACATCGGGGATAACAGCCCTAATTCTTGACCAGCCCTAAGCTAGCCTAAGACATTATTATCATTACACAATGCCACAGTCTTCCCAGGAGTAGACCCCCCAGAAAATTCACCCCAAAGTCAGGCCATTCAGCACTCAGAGAACTTGCAACAAAGTTTAGCTTGTGTGGAAGGGTTGCCAGGAGAAAGCCTCTTCTTTCAAAACATGGGAGCACGATCTCTGCTTGCAAAGTTGCATCTGAACGAACCAGGAGACCTCTGGAACAATGTCCTAGGGACAGAAGAGACCAAAAATGCACAGCTCCACTTTTAGCGAACACAAAACACAGCATATCGACCATCAGCTCTTCTATAGACAAAGTATTCTAGAGTCTAATGCGAAGTCATCCGTCCAACAGCTACATTTTGACGGAAATTAGGTCACACAACAGGACAATGATCCCAAGCACAGCAGCAAATCCACAGCAGAACGGCTGAAAAAAGCAAGAATCAAAGTGTTGGGATGGCCCAAAATCCAGACCTCAACCTGAACAAATTCCTGTGGGGGAACCTTAAGAAATCAATGCCCACAAACCTCAATGAACTGAAGCAATGCTGTAAAGAAGAGTGACTGATAAAGTCATACAGAAAATGATCACCTGAAGTTGCTGCTGCTGAAGGTGGTTCGACTGTACAAGTTACTGCATCATGGGGTGCACTTAGATTTTGTGAAAACTTTTTGTCACATGACTGAAATGTATACATAACCCTTTTATTATAACATGGGTGTTGTATCCTCTTTGGGAAACATTTGGGCATTCATAAAAAAACCCACTATATAAGCTATTATTGATATTATATCATTACAGGGAATAACATTATTAACTACCGAGTGCATATTCAGAGCTGCTTAAGGTGGCTACTGAGAGATGATTCATGAACTTGGCTACGACCTCCACGCAAATATTGCATTCACCTTTTATCTTTTACACTTTACATGGTGCCTGTACCATGTGCCACTCTCCATGAGTGAATCACCACCAAACACCATCAACAAACCAGGAGTAATACTGCAGAAAGTTTATAAATTACAAATTAAATTGACTGTTACTTGCTCAAGGCCAACTGAACGCTTCCAAGTGTGGCATGCAGTGTAATCAAATTTTATATTGATATATTTTTTATATTTTAAAGGGGAAAATCTACCCTAAAGCAGAATTTACATTGTACTATTCCAAGGAGTTTAGCAGCTGAGTCACTATCTACACAAAGAAATGCCTCAGCATGCAGGAGATGATGGGCTCAAGATTTGACTGGATGGCATCATGTGACATCTGTGGTGTAGGTTACAAGACTGAAATGTCACATTTTTAATTTCTGGTCCAATTTTCCAATCGAGAGACTCTGTTGTTGCTCATTTTCAGTTAGATCAGCACTACACTTAAGGCTGCAACATCCAAAAATGCTTTTGTTCCTAAAGACCAATCTTCTGTTAACATCCAGACTAACATAGTACATCTACATGCTGATCAGCTTCCAAAGAAATTCACAAATAACAAAGGTTCTAAACTGGATAAAAATGATGAAGCAGTGAGGTTTAGGTGCTTTTGATGTGGTGAAGGGAGCGTTGCTGGGAGGATATTTGTATGTCAATTTTCTTTCTTCATTCCTGCCTACAAGCTGCCAAAGTGCTGGGAGATAAAACAGTGCATAAGATGATGGAAGTGTTTACACCTTCATAAAAATAAAAACGTATAATAGCAATTTCAGGAGCTCACAGACTGAATTGATCATTAATTGCTTACTATGTTCACTAGCAATCTGACAGGCAGCTCTTAAGTATGTGCACTGGTACCGTCAACTAGTGAATGATGGGCTGATACAAGGTACTATAGACAAACACGACAGACGAGTATGGTAGCGGAGCTTGAGAGCTCCGCTACCATACCACAGTGGAACAGGAAGTGAACACATGAAAGACGTTGATGAAAATGTGAAGGATAGTCTGCAAACGTTAGGCTAAGATAGGTCATCGTACTGACACACAGGAAAAACCAGAGCGCCAATGGCATAGTAGCTCATCTGGCTCATGGTCCATCACAATTAACAGGTTCTTGTAATGTGTGAAGTACAGAAAAAAGTGATGCGTTTTCTTGTCACTGGCTGGCTGTATTGCACAAACTAATGAGAATTAACTGAGAAGTCAAGGAGGTTCAAACAGTCATATCAGTAAGGTGACAGTGACGGCAAATGTGGACTTAGCACATTGACCTTCAACTTTCTAACTCAAAAATGGGAAGTTATGCTGATCATGATAACACACCAGGTTATTGTCCTATTACTGCCCACCAGGACCTGATGTTAGGTCTATGCCAAGCCCTGACCTAGCTTTAAACAGCATCATGCCATAAATAAACCCAATGATGACATGTATGTTTAGATTATAGATGGGCACTCAAACACTCACTTCATGGATATTATAATCCAGACTAGCTTCATAGGGTGGATGTGGCTCAGGAGGTAGGCTGGTTCATCTTCCAGCCAAAAGGTTGGAGGTTCGATCCCTAGCTGCTCAAGTCTACATGCTGAAGAATCCATCAGAGTGAGAAGGTTTGTGTGAGAGTTAAATGTGATTAAAGGCATAGAATAAAGCACTGTGTGTGAATGGATGAATGAGGTTTGTAGTAAAAAAAGCTTTTTGAGTGCTCAGAGTAGAAAAGTGCTATATATGTACCGGTTCATTACTCTTAGGAGTAGCGATTCTTGTGAAAATGAAAAAAAAAAATGCTGACAAAATAACAATGACCTGAAGCCCTTTGCCTTGAGCGAAAAACTATTCAGTTATCATTTCAATCAAATCTGACCAATATTTTACGAGGAGTAGAGATTCCTGTGAAAATAGAAACATGCCTGTAAAATGACAAACATGACCCTGACCTTGAGCACAGCTCGGGTGAAGACCCACAGGGTGATCATCGTGTACAAGTTTGATTAAACTTGACCATTGCTCTGGGAGGAGTAACCATTCTTGTAAACAGACGGACAACAGCCGCGTGTGCCATGGCGTTAGCTCATTGGTCCTTTGGCTGGGTGAGCTACTAACAAGTGTCTGGATGGGGAAGGTGGTGTGTGGAGTAACGTCGGTTCATTAAAGCCAGCAAGAAGAAGGTGCAATGGTGTCATATCTTGGTCAGCAGTTTACTGACCATGAAGTATGTATTTTACTGTTTCCTGCTTTATTTTAAGAGTATTATTTTCCTTCCGTCTTCGCTTGGTTTGTTTCTGTGGTTTCGCGATTGCCCAGTCAGCTCTGACTTGATTCACCTGTTCCTTGTCATCCTGCCTTTTCTTGTGCATTTACTTTGCGTGCTCTCCTAATCATTTATTGGGCTGTCTGAGTAGTTTAGTTCTCTCGTTTGCTCTTTCTTTCCTCAGCATCCTTCAGCTGCAGTTTCCCATGCTGCCAAACTTTGTGCTATCACTACTAAATTCTGGATTAAAGCTTTCTTTTGCTGGTTTTATGTCCCTTCCAAGTGTCTTAATTTGGATCCCTCTGAACTGAACTTGTTAAAAAGCAGAAAAAGTAGTACCACGTCAGCAACAGATGAGTAGCTTCCAGTACTTTGTCGGCAAACCGCACAAAAATGGAATTAAAACACGAGGGCTTAATGGAGATTTATGGAAGTAAAATTGATTTCAGTGAAAAGAAGATAGTAGCTTTAATATTTAAAGCTTTGTTGTAGGAACTGCTGATTGCAGCACGGCCCGGAAAAGTTGTTTACCCCTTTATTTAAAATAGAAAAACTTTTGCTTTTATTCTGAAGCCATTTGATGGGTATAATTTTAATATACCTCCTTGACACATTTGTGGGCAAAGATGCTTGAAAAAAAGTATAATCCTTTAGATACATTGCAAGGTTTGCAAGAGAGATACCACCTCAGTATGCCAGGTTATCAACTTCTGCCTAAAACTCAGCGATTTTTTTTTTCACATCAAAAACCCTTCAAAGTTTTCTTTTATGTGACTCACCTGCCAGAGTCTGGTTCAGCTCTTAGTTCACAGGCTTTATTTTCACTCTCTTGATAGTTCCTATTCTTTAAAGAGTACTTTTAGACGTCCCAGTGACTGTCAGGTTGGAAATGTCACTAGCTGATTGAATTGAACCCTTTATTTAGGGTTAGTCTCCCATGTCTGCTTATTTAAAAACGTCTTCGGCATGGAGAATGAGAACAGATAGGAAACACATGAGCCAAAACATTATCCTTGCCTATTATATACACTTTCTCTACAAATACTCCTGGTGGGATCAGAGAAGGAGATGTAAGCGGTAGATACTTTAACTGCTTATCATCTACTAGGTCACAGGTGACCATTTTTGGTTGTGCTTTACCCACATGTTCAGCAAGCATATTTTCAGAAATAAGAAGTTCTCACTTTTCAAATTAGGTCTCACAAAGGCAGCGTGATGACATGATGTTACTAGCTTAGCTTTGATGGACCACAAACTACACTACATGGACAGAAGCATTAGGCCAAATCTCTTTATCACTAAAATTCTAGATATTCCACCATCAGTTGCAAGTGTTATTATTGTAAAGTGGAAGTGTTTAGGAACCACAAAATGTCTTACAGAGCAGAGTTGCCAAGTGTCAAGGTGAATATTGTGTAAAAGTCGCCAAAGCTCTACTGACTGGTTTGTCAGGCAGTCTTGCTGCGGAGTTTCAAAACTTCTCAGGCTTAAACATCAGCACAAAAACTGTGCACTGGGAGCTTCATGGCATGAGCTTCCATGGCCAAGCAGCTCCGTGCAAGCCTTATGATGTAAAGCACATTGCCACTGGACTCCTAAGCAGTGGAAATGTGCTATGTGGTATGAGGAACCACGCTTTTCTGTGTAGCAGTTTGATGGATGAGTCTGGGTTTGGCAAATGCCAAGAGCAAATTACTTCACCTGCCTGACTGCATTGTGCCAACTGTAAAAATTGGTGGAGGAGGAATAAAGCTGAGGGATTGTGTTTTTAGGGTTGGCCTGGGGCCCCTTAGTTCAAGTGAAGGGAAATCTTATTGCCTCAAAATACCAAGACATTTCGGACAATTCTGTGCTTCCAGCTTTGTGGGAACAGCTTGGAGGAAACTCTTTTCTGTTCCAGCATGACTGTGCCCCAGTGCACAAACTAAAGTCCATAAAAGTTGGATGAGTTTGGTGTGGAAGAACTTGACTGGCTCACACAGAGCCCTGACCTCAACCCCATGGAACACCTTTGGGATGAATTAGAATGGAGACTGTGAGCCAGGACTTCTTTTCCAACATCAGTGTCTGACCTCACCTCTGGATAAATGGACAGTTCCCACAGACACTCCAAAATCTTTCAGAAAGCCTTCCCAGAATAGTGGAAGCTGTTATAGTTGCAAAGGCGGGTCAACTCAACTCCATATTGATGTTCATGGATTTAGAATGGGATATTGCAAAAGCTGCTGCAGGTTAATGTATATGCAACCCAATACTTTTGTCCATATAGCTTAGGAATTTTGACGAATGGTTTCATTACACTGATGTATCACAATTGTACCCACAACAGACTGACATATCAATCACTTCACAGTGCCACTGTAGCAAGTGTTTTGCCATACGCGTCTCCATCTGTTAATGCAGGCAAAAAGGTTGCCTACTGGCCAGAGGGCCTGCAGATGAAGGGTCCAGATGTGCTCTAACACTGAACTGACTGATGTCGACAAACAAGAACAGTGGAGAGAACGTTGACAAAATAGGCCTGACCATGACCATAACTATAAAGGATTATTAGCTGCAACGGGTATAGGACTTATCACAATTTGTAGCACTACTCAGTTCAGGCTGATTCCTCCAAAGAGGCTTTACAGTACACAAAGCCACTGAAAGGATATAATGCTCCAGCAGATGCCCAGCTTGCTGTTGATCTGGCATCCTTGGGCATGCTGCCGCTCTTCCTCCAGCTGTTTGGGGTTACTGAAGCGGACAGTCTCCTGGTCCGGCTGTGGCAGACTCTCAAAGTCAAACTTGTCCACCTGGATGGCCATCCTGTAACAGGAAATGGGAGAAGCACTTAGAGATGCACGTTTCTGCTTATGTAATTTTTGACTTGCCAAAAGGAAATTCTAACAGCTCATGACTCTGGGAATGACACTTACATAACTGTCATCTGAAACTTTAAAACAAAGTTAAAAAAAGGCATGAATGACATGGACTTTTATGGAGTTCAAAGTGCTCACAGCTGATGTTTGAGCTACTATTAAACTTTGGTGAAGTTCAAGTGTTTAAAGTTAAAGAAAGGTCCCGAACTAATGAAAACTTTCATTGTTGATGGACTTGTGATGAACAGCTCCCAGAGACAAAGTCAGGTCACATTACTTCCCCTATCTGCAGTCCAAAGCATAAACATGTTTGTGACAATAATATGAAACAGCATTGCTCATTTACCAGTAAACTAATTTCAAGAGCAATTAACTGTCTCCTCTGAGAGCGTTTTGCATTTTGTGTGTATTTAATAAGCCAAACTCCTGAGACACCATAAAATTCATGGATGGAAATCATTAAAAAGTATCAAGTCATACATAATGTAGAATCTGAATACAATGCTGAATGAGAATGTCTATGTTCAGCGATATTCAGAGAAAGATGGTACCAATAATTCTGATTAATTATACTGTAAATTAGCAGAAAAACCATTAGCAAGTTGATATGCTTTTTGAAATACTTGGTCTACACATCAGAAAAGTGTTTCAAAGGCAAATTTGGAGACAGTCCTCCCCCAGAAAATGACCACTTTTGTTGTTTGTACAAGCTACTACTATTTTATTACACATAGCTGGCTATCTTTTAAAAGACAGCTGTGGTAGCCATGTCAACAAGTGTCTTCAGATTAGAAAAAAAATGCATTTCTGCCTTCTCCACCTCATCGATCCTGAGGATGAGGAGTCAATACAAGCGAAGGAGGCCATTACTGGGCTCAAATTAGGGCTGCAGAAGTCTTTCCTTGGTTTAGAAAAAACCCATCACAATGTCTTAAGACAAGAACACGCTCGAGGAGGTAGGTGTATCATTGTCAAAGTCTACAGTCAAATGTAAAGACCGGTAATGCTGACGGCTTATAACAGGGTGCAAACCACTGGTGACACACAAGAGCAGGAAGGCCAGATTACAGCTTCGACTGGTGAAGAACCCAGGCAACAGCTGCTGAATGTACAGTCTCTCTCATCTGAGCCACTGAAGCTTTTAAATCCTTCAGAGTGGTCGTAGGTGTCTTGGTGGCCTCCCTCACCAGTCTTCTTCTTGCCCGCTCACACAGTTTGTGAGGACGGCCAGCTCTAGGCAGATTTAGACAAGTACCATACTCCTTCCATTTCTTATTGATGGATTTGACTGAACTGTGGAATGTCCAGTGAGTTGGAAATCTTTTTGTAGCATCTCCTGACTTCTACTTTTCAATGATCTTTTCTCTGAGCTGCTTGGAGTGTTGTTCAGTTGTAGCAGGAATACTGATGAACCAGAGACTGGACCTCCCAGACGCAGGTGTTTTTATACTACAGTCACTCAGGTGACCTTCATTTCACCAACTGTGACGCTGCTGGAATCAACTAGCTGGACCTCTGCTGAATTACTGTAGGTCAGTCCCTTTAAAGGGGGTGAGTATTCATGCAAACATTAATTTTACACTATACATTTTTAATTCATTGACATTAGTTTGCAAACTCTGTTTTCACTTTGATATGAAAGGAGCTTTCTATACAAATTCTTGTCAAAAAAGCCAAATTATTTTGACCATGATTTCATTTATTAAAGCAAATAAAGGGTGACACATCTAAGGGGGGAATACTTTTTATAGGCATTATATGCCAAACATGGTGGAGGCAATGTTATTAAAATGGCTACCAGTGGAACCACATCACTAGTGTTCATTGATGACATGACTGCTGATAGTAGTAGGATGAATTCTTAAGTACACTGACTTGATTTCATTGATAACTTATTGAAGGGAAGGAAGACATGGTGAGGTGGACATGCTCTTCAACCAGAAATAAAAAATAAAACGTATGTCTTCTCCTGTGCAGGGTACGGTTGTAACTGAGCAGAAGGCGGTTCAATAAACACTGATGGGGCCACAAAGGAGAACAAAGCTATGATACAGTAGAACACAGGCTTGATGTCCTGTTCAGGGTCAAGCAAACATGCTATTGGGGACTGATGCAACTTTCTGAGCTATACTTTGTACTGGCACCAAATCTGACCATTTCAATTGTGGTATGATCATGACAGTTATTACAAACAAGATTCAGTATTTCAAAGTAAGTCAAATACAAACATGATGAAAAAATAATAAACCACTTTCTACTGCAACAAAACATAATGGAAACCTAATTTAAGAAGGAAGAAAATAAATACATGAACCTTTTTAAAGTAGCACTTGTCTGCTCAGGAAAAGGTTCAACATTTAAGTGAAGAAGAAGAAGAAGAAGAAGACGTGCATTTTTGGTGTTAACTACATACTTTATGAACTTACTGAAACCATTTCTTCCTCAGCCTTCACAGATCTCAGCAGGAAACCTTGCATACACCTCTGCTTGATGGCAGCCAATGCAAGCTGCCTTTGTGTGGTTTGGCAAGTGCTAAATTATTTATCTAGTCTGAGCAAACACCCTCCAGTGCAAGTTTCCTCATCTATACTGTGGGTGTTTCTAAGTTATTTATTAACGAAAGTCAGGCTTTTCTTTGCCAGAGGTTGCATCAAGTGTCACATCCAGGATTCAGGCTGTACTTGGAACAAACTAAGTTGAGATCACCCCTGCACTCAAAAAATAACCCACAAGACCATGTCTAATTACCCTCACATCATTCACGCCCTCCACTCAAAGACGGAAATATCATTTGGATCTATTCTTTCTCTGCCTGCATACATTTCTGTAGAGTTCAAAGCTGATTATGCTTTGCCAGACACAAAATGACTACAGTGGTATTAGCACACAGCCATGGGGATGTTTTACAAGGCAGGCTAAAACAGACGCAATGAAATACTTTGAAACTGAGTATAAGACTGAAACTAAAAATTGTGACCCTGCCTTTCATTTTCACTAACATGATTCATCCTCTGAAAACAACATATATCCAGGAGGTAAAGTTTTAAAAGGGGAATTCGGCTCATTTCCAGCTCGATAAAGCCTACGAAAATAGCATGGCATGATTCACAGTTCAAAAGAATACTTATTTACAATATACTGGGCCTTCATTCTCACACTCACTGTCTGTACCAAGAAAATTTAGCAGACTGACTCCTTTGAAACTAACTTTCCTCTGATTTGATGCCACTTAAAAACAGAAGGAGGGCGGGGCATCTGTGCTCACAGGCAGAGCTGTGTACATAAAATGGTAGGATCCCTCCAGGAATGTGTTGCTTGTATCAAAGCTCCACTAATACGTGCAAAAAAATCAAAGGACTGTACATACATACATGGGAAAGAGTGACTTTTTAAAGCCCTTCAGCTCTGATGAACAGAGTATACACTCACCGGCCATTTAACTGGGTATATCTGTTCAACCGCTCAGTAGCACAAACATCTAATCACCCAATCACATGGCAGCAACTCAATAATTTAGGCATGCAGACACTGACAAGATGACCTGAAGTTCAAAATGAGCATCAGAATGGGGAAGAAAAGTGATTTAAATGACTTTGAATGTGGTCTGAGTATTTTAGAAATTGCTGATCTGCTTCCCACACAACAATCTCTTGGGTTTATAGAGACGGGTCAAAAAAGAAAGTATCCAGTGAGCAGCAGCTGGTGATGCCAGAGGTCAGACTGCTTCCAGCTGATAGGAAGCAGCTGACAGGCAACAGTAACTCAAATAACCACTTGTTATCACCAGTGTATGCAGAAGAGCATCTCTGAATGCACGACACATGAAACATTAAAGAAGATGAGCCACAGCTGCAGAAGACCACAGATGAGAACAGGAAACTGAGGCTACAATTTGCATGGACTCACCAAAACTGGACAACACTGGAAAATGTCGTGTGGTCTGTTGAGACTCAAATTCTACTGCAACATTCATTCAGGATTTGGCCAAAACAACATGAAAGCATGGATCCAGCTTGCCTTGTATTACTGGATCATGCTGCTGGTAGCGGTGTAATGGCATGGGGGATATTTTCCTTGCACACTTTTAGGCTCCTTAATACCAACTGAGCATCATTTAAACACCACAGCCTACCTGACCATTGCTACTGACCATGTCCATCACTTTGCGACCACAGCGCACCCATTCAGTAGAGCACCTTAGGGACACGGTGAAACAATGTGACTTGATTCATGGATGTGGAAATGACAAAACTGCAGCAACTGTGTGATGCTGCCACACCAATATGGACCAAAATCTCTGAAGAGTGGTAAATGGACTGGTACTTATATAGTGCTTTTCTACTCTAACTGAGCACTCA
>VUQH01013979.1:5016-17028 GCA_015106775.1 Etroplus canarensis
CCAGTTAGGACTGTCTGATTAATGTTGTGTGTAATGAGACTGCTAATGATTTGGAGTCATTTGTGGCCTCCATCCTCTCTGAAATGTCAGCCTGATTGAAGTCCAGCCTCGTGTGTGCAGTATCTTGATAGCCAATCAATAGCCTATCAGCAGTCCATGGCAGCTCTCACATGTCATCAAGCTAAAAAACCATAAAATAGTAGCTTGACTCAGTGTTGCCTACCTAGCATTTGTGAGCCACAACTTTTTCAAAGTGTTATTAATCTACCTTTGGAGTTCCATGTCTGCCAAGTGTGATTACAGGCTGGCTCCATTATAGTGACTGCAGACAGGTGATTCATTGCAAGTCATTTATTTTTGACATGTCTTAAAAGAGATTTGATTGGCTCCTGAAAATAATTTTGTTACAAACTGCAATGCAACAAATTGTTTACCAACAGAGAAGGTTATTGATGCTAAAATGTAACATTTTAAGTTTTTTAAATATCTGTTAAAATAGCTGTGGTATAACCTGCTGTCAACCTTTTTGTGGACATACCTATTGGGGCACTCATCTGACTCACTGAATTTAGATGTTTTATCCAGCCTCATTGCCACAGGTGTATAAAATGAAGCAACTAGTCATGCAGCCTGGCTTTAAAAACATTTGTGAAAGACTGTTTAATTCTAAGAATCTCGCTGAATTCCAGCATGGAACTGTAATAGGATTCCACCATTGCAACAAGTCAGCTGGTGAAATTTCTTCCCTCTTAGATATTCCACAATCATCTATAAGTGGTATTATTGCAAAGTAGAAGTGATTAGGAACCACAGCAACTCAAACACAAATTGGCTGACCACAAAAAGTTACAGTGTGGGGTCACCAGGTGCTCAGGTGCATAGTGCATAAAAGAAACCAAAGCTCTGTTGACTCAGTAACTGCAGAGTTACAAACTTGCTGCACGCAAGCTTTACATCACCAAGCACAATGCGAAGTGCCATATGCAGTGGTGTAAGGCACGCTACTACTAAACTGTAGTAGTCGAAATGAGTTCTGTGGACTGACAAATCAGGCTTCTCTATCTGGCAGTTTGATGGTTGAATCTGAACTTGACTACACTGTACCAACTGTACAGGTAGTTGGAGGAGAGATGATGCTATTTTTCTTTTTTTGTTTGTTTGTTTGGAGTTTTTTTTTCCAGGTGTTGGCCTGGGCCCCTTAGTTTCAATAGAGGAAAATAAATCTGAATGCTTCAGCTTGACAAGACATTTTGGACAATTCTGTTTCCAAATTTGTAGAAACAGTTTGGGGAAATCCCTTTTCTGTTCTTGCACTACTGCTTCCCAGTGCACAAAGCAAGGTCTATAAAGGCACAGTTGAATGAGTTTGGTGTGGAAGAACTTGACTGGCCCACACACAGCCCTGACCTCAACTCCATCAAACGCCTTTAGAATGAACTAGAGTGCGGATAGTGAGCCAGGCTCCGTGATCCAAGATCACTATCTGACCTCACTAATGCTCTTCTGCATGAATGGGCAAAAATTCCCACAGATACAATCCAAAATCTTGTAGAAACCTTCCCAGAAGAGGAGAAGCTGTAATAGCCTCAAAGGGGAGACTAACTCCATATAAATCTCTATGAATTTAGAATGGCATACCGTAAAGGCACCTGTAGGTGTAATGTGCAGGTGGCCTATTGCTTTTGTACATACAGTGTATGTCAATTTCATGTTCACTGCTGCTTTTTCATCAATTTGGATATTTTTGACATATTTTCTGAAAACATTTCCAAGTATGGAATGCAGGCGATGGGGGATGTAAATGGAAAACCACAGCAGGGGTAGTTGGTTGGTCACTGAAGAAAAAACCACTAGCATATAAAATATAACAGTATATGACTGTTGAGCAGTGACATCCTTTCCACTCTGAGTGTTGCTGTACTGCCTTGAAAGATAATGTTGCTTGACTACACTACTTGGTGACTATGACATACATTGAATAGCTTAGCCATCCTTGGAAACAGTAAATACCCCATTACTTCTAATTTGAACTGGGCTACCTTGTGATGTGATTTCTACAAGCGTGTTTGATAACACTGCCCTACATCACTTGCTGCCTTGATTTATAATTCCCTGTTATCTGTGCACAGGGGCACCAAACTGTACTGAATTACAAATTGCATTCTAATACATAAAATTTTTATTTTATGTTAAACACATAATTAATTGTGCATTAGCCATCATACCACATGAATAATATCATTGTGGGGCATTTCACTGCACTACAAGAAGTAACATAAGCATTGCACCAAACCAAGTCTTCTTCTTACGTCTTTTCTTTCTCCTATAATCTAGAAACCATTTCCTATTGGTCACTTGATGTGACTGTTTGCTGAACTGTACATTTTTTAAGGATAACATACATGTCATAATACTAACTGCAGTTGGACCTTTTTTAAATTCAAATTATTTGTTTGAAGAAAAGAATGTGTCTATTATCAACCAATTTGTGAAAGTATAAATAACATAAAGTAAAGCATTTCGAAGCGCCATATGTAGTTGGTTCATGTAGAAATGTTTAACAGCTCCCTTATTCAAATTTTAATTGCAGTTAACTAATGCATTATTCCATCATCCATTCCTAATTTAAGGTCACATTTTGATTTTTTTAATGTGCAAATAACATGTGTGTTCCTTCTGATTTTTTTTAATTTGAGAATCTCCAATTCACATTATTTAAATACTTTTTTGACTGTTTTGAATAGTTACACATGTATGATAAAAGTTTATTTGTAAACTTTTATCAACTACTTATTTTTATCCTATAGGTCAGAGATGACAACAGATGTAAACTGGTGACACAGGCAATAGTGAAATTTGCATCCCAAGATGCCTGTTCAAACTTGCTCTTAAGAGTGGTATATTTAAGAAAGCCATCCAGTGATAGAGCAGTTGAGGCCTCTGAGAATGTGAGGAGGAAGTGCTAACAGAGTGTTTCTCACTTCCCTTTCACTTGACAGAGAGGAGATGAAGTCCCTCCAGGCAGCCTTGCAGAAGCAGCTGGATGAGGCAAATGAGAAAGCAGAGAAGCAGCAGGCCACGGTAAGACAGAACTGACCTGACCATCAACATACGGTCTTGTCTAACCAGCATTGTCACCTGTCACATGGGGCCCTTAGTGATGCACACTCATTACCCAGCAGCTAGCTCCATCCCTCACCATTCATTCCTCACCATCTAATTCAAACTTTCAGACAGAGTGAAAGAAGGCTTTGTGTCCTTTATTATATTGTTTGAACCAAAGTCCAAAGCTCAAAGATATTGAGTTTTTCTTGTAAAATTTAAGAGGCAGAAAGGTTTTAGCATAATTATAATCAGATTATCTAAACTGCAGCTGACTAGCTTTCTTTTCATTTTTCAGCTCTGCCAATTCAATAGTAATGATCTGTAAAACTAAGCTGTTTGATTTCTAAACTAATCTTTAATGGCCACGTATACAAATAATACTCTGCTCTAATTGCTAAGGCTACTAAAGATGCAAGTTCAAGAAAAATAACAAAGCTTATTAAAATATAATTATGTGATAATTTGCAGTACATTACAATTATTTAAAAGTCATCAGATTCAATTGCAACTGATGCTGTCCAACACTTTTATACAACCACATTATATGGACAAAATTATGAATAAAATAACATTTCAAAAGTCAGTCAGGAGAAAATAGTTTTTCTGCTGACTCCAGCTTTAATGATCACTATGTTTTGACCACTGAAAACATTAAAATTAAGGCTAAAATAACAATATTTTTCTACCAAACAGTATGAGAGGCACTGAGTACTCACACATATCTATGATTCAAGATTTAAGAGTAATTTATTGTCATCCCATTTGTATACAAGTATATAGTAAGGTTGAAATAGACCCATGTTGCTAAATCTAACAGTATAAGACATCGCTAAAGTGCAAAAACAGACATCATTTTACATTGTACACTGACAATAGACATTACACAACATAGCTGAAACAAACTTAACAGTTATGGTACCAGCAGCCGTTAGACGGTTGATATATGAATTTTTACACATAACGTTCGGTAGTCTATTATGTTTACCTTTCCTGCACAAAGCAACTGGCCTAAGTTAAATTTAAGACAGGATTTTTTTGTGTGTGTGTGCTTGAAAATTGTAGGTACACATTGAAATGTACAATGTCTCACTCTGAGGCCTGCAACAGTAGGCAATGACCCACATATTTGAAAGAACAGTGGGGTTATGCAAAGCTCTTCAAAAAATTACCAATATTTCAAACAATATTTTACCTTGTGGAGACCAGGAAGGTATTGCTGATGACAGTGCAGATAAATGCTCAAGGAATAAAATGGCTTCAGTATCTTCTGTTTTGTCAGTGCATCACTCCAAGCTTGTTGGATATTTATGCAGGTGTGTCAGTGAGGCTGCATTGACATTGTTTGCAGTGTATTACTGTAGTGCCCCACATTTCTACTCTCATACTATTCAGAGAAACCCTCTTTTGTTCCTCCACCTCTCTCCTTATCAACAAATCAGCATGAATCCTGTCTGGTTGCACTGACAGCTACAGTCCTGGAAAGCTTCTAGGATTTTCAATATATGCTAATGCAAGATTGTCCTGTAACAGTCCTGGCTTCTTATGCACAGTCACAACGTTTAATGGGCACCATGACATTACAATCGACAATCAAATCACTGGCTTTCAGCGTGATAAACAATAGTACAGTAACATTTCAAATGACATTTGTGCCATTTTCCTTTGAGTAGTGACAAATATCAGATTATGTTTTTTGTGGTTTGACATTTACATTCGGATAAATGGTATTTATGACACCCACTGATGTTTAAGATTCAAAAGAACTCCTCAGCACCATGAAATGCTACACATGTTCAACTAAACAATTAAATGCGTTATCTGATGGGAAACAAAAATCCCAGCACACACGTGTGTATACACTACTCACAAAAAGTCAAGGATATTTGGCTTTTGGGTCAAATTTATGGAAAATGTAAAAGGTTCCCGCTACAGTGATATTATATCATGAAAGTAGGGCATTTACTTCGAAGCATGCAATGGTGATTTCCTCATCCCAAAAGATGTATTGAAGCAAAAACCAACAACAGTGGTGGGTATACCACATCAAAAAATGTCAGTCTCAGGAAATGTTCATGTGCCCTTGACCATCAATTACAGCTTGACTTCTGTGACTCTTCCAGTCTCTCTGTATCTGTGTTGCAACCTTCTGATGACACTCTGTGACACTCTAAGCTCAGTTGCCACTCCCCTGTGAAAACCACCAGGCTGAAGCCTCGCAATGGCGAGGTACTGTTGATCAACTGTTAGGTGTCGTCTTGGTCTCATGATGTCAAAATGTATACAGTATGATTAGGAGGACTGTTTAAATACTAATTCTAATTGAACTAGAAAATGTATTGGTCAATTCATAGAGAACAGCAAATTATGCAAAAAGTACTGAAACACTGAGCAGCTGAACATGTGCATTTAAAAGTGTAGAGAAGGTCAAGTTAAATTCACAGTTTCCCTCCTGGGGATTAATAAAGTATTCTGATTCTGATTCTGAGAAAGGTTATAGTGCAGTTTAGGTGCATCCTGAAATTTCACCCGAAAGCTAAATATTCTTAACTTTTTGTGAGTAGTGTATATACAGTATAGCATACATTAGTTGGGGGTTTCCCTACAAGTACTTCGGGGACCATGACGCCCAGCCTCCACCAAACCACCCTCACAGAATGTCAGGACCTCAGTAAATCTACCTCTAACATATTTTATTTTTTTATTTTTATTTTGGAATCTTAACACTATATCTATCCTTTAGTTCAAATAAAACACATGTTAAGTGTATATATCACCTTCTGTCATTGGTCTTTTTGCCCCCAGAAAATTAAACACAATTAATGCGAACAGGTATTAATCGTGATTAATCTAAATGAATCCACAGCGGCCCATCTGATTAAAAATTGTATTTCTTTGACAGCCCTAATATAGCTGGATAGTGTAGTGGCCAACCTCCAGAAGGGGTCTTTATGCAAGATCCCCTTACATTACCTGCCTACCTCAGATATGAGCAATATGCTTGCTAAGAGAGTTATGCCAGCAAAGACGTTACCCAGATTAAAAAGGTCTGTGCCAGTTGTTAGAGAACCAGGGCAATGTGGCAAAAAGTGGGCTACTGAACAAGGACAAGACACAAATGGACAAGAGATGAGAATAGGGAACTGTTGGGATGTTACTACACATGTAACCCCAGTGAAAGAGGTTAAATGAAGAGGATGTGGGACTTATGGATTCTTCAAAATCCAGCATCTAAGGTATACATGGATACTGAGTGTGGAATGAAGCAAACATCAGCCACCTCTTCTACATAGATGACATCAAGCTGTATGCCCAGGAGTGAACAAGACATCAGTTTACTGATCCACACCACTAGGATCTATAGCAATAACACAGGAATATCATTTGGACTTGAGAATTGTAGTCAGATGGTAACAAAAAAAGGGAAGGTAGTCAGAACTGAGGGGATTGCACTACCAGAAGGCAACATAGTAGACACTGAGAACATGCGTACCTTGGAATCCCACATGTAAATGGGATCCATGAAGAGGCCACTAGGGGAGCCACAACCGCCAGATACCTACAGAAAGTAAGGCAAGTCCTGAGATGTCAGCTGAATGGAAGAACAAGATCTGGGCAATCAACACCTACGCCTTGTCAGAAAATAGATGCCCCGCTTTGATAGTAAGCTGGCCAAAGGAGGAGATAGAAGCTACTGACATTAAGACAAGGAAGCTCCTTACAATGCATGGAGGGTTTGACCCCAAATCCAGCACCCTGAGTCTGTACTCTAAGGGGAAAAAAGGAGGCCGGGGATTAGTGAGTGTCAAAACCACTATCCAGGCTGAAACAACAAAGATCCATGAGTATATCAGAAAGATGGCCACGACTGATCACATGCTTGGCAAATACCTCAGGCCACAGAAGCCCAAGAAAGAAGATGAGCAAGAACAGAAACCATCATGGAAGGACAGGCCCCTGCAAGACACGTTCCATTGGCAGATAGAAGAAGTGGTTGATATGGAAAAATCCTACCAATGGCTGGACAAAGCTGTAGAGAAAGACAGTGCAGAGACACTAATCATGGCAGCACAGGAACAAGCTCTGAGCACTAAATATAAGAATTTTAGCATTAGCATTTGCATAAACATTAGCAATTAACTTAAAACACTGCTGTACCTGAGCACACACAAGCCAGGAGTGTGACTGTAGATTCTTAGATTTGTTATAATAAATTGTAAAGTATTTTGGTTATTAACCCTAGTACTGCCGGACCTCAATATATTGATGTCCCAAATAAGTTTCGTGTACTGCCGGTCGTTTATGTATTGATCACTTCCGGTGTTTTCATTCACTACCGGTCGTCTAGCTGGCAAGACTAGGGTTAAAACTGTTGTAAGGTACATCTTTAATGATTGACTAATCAACTAACTACATATTATTTTATGGTAAAAATTATTTTTTGGCTACATAATAGATTTTTAAATAAACAGCCCATATTCATTTATCCTTCCTCAGTTATCTAAAATGACTACTTCAGTACCTAGTCCAGGCTATTCTAAATCTTTCTACTTATTGTTTCTTTACATTTCAAAATATTTGGAACAACAAGAATCTTTATTAGCCTAACTATGTTTCCTGTGTGAGTCTTATTCTTTTAACCTGAAATACCTAAGTATTTTAAATGTTTTTTCTTCTTCTTCTTCTTTTTTTTTAATCTAATTTTTAACTCTCCCCTGAAGCTGTGGTGCTGTCTGCAAGCCTCAGACATGAACCTTGATGTTATCATGCCCTGCAAGGGGATGTGAGTCAACTGGTGAGGCTTAGTTTACTGCTCCCTGAGGTGTATACCTGACATGAGGTCACCAGCCCCAT
The DNA here is from genome assembly GCA_015106775.1 of Etroplus canarensis. Lineage (NCBI taxonomy): Eukaryota > Metazoa > Chordata > Actinopteri > Cichliformes > Cichlidae > Etroplus > Etroplus canarensis. The sequence goes on from VUQH01013979.1 coordinate 12,973, forward strand.
GAATCTTTTTGTCTTTGTCCTCAGGACCGTCTTGATGACCTCTTTCAAGGACATAGAGGACTTAAAAAGAAAGAAAGGGGAAAAAAAATAGAATCAAAAAACAGAGCCAAAAATGTGACCTATCTACACTGACTTCATTCATTTATATGGTAGCCCATGGCAGCAGTTTGCCATCTACAGTTGGTCTTTGAACCTCTGTATGCCTGCAACAACCACGCAAACACACACACACAGTCCACAGGCCTGCACAGCTCACGATGAAAGGATTTTGATTAACAAAGATATTACTCTGACACAGAAAGCATATGGGCTATTAAATTAGGTTCAGAGTGGAAAATAGGAAGTCACTCACTGCAGGAAAAAAAAATACTTCAATATAGCATATGTGTGCCAATCAGAAAGTCTCAGATGAAACATTTGTGGACACCTGTTATGCTAAAAAATTATAAGACACAGGAGAAATATAACATGTGACATTTTTATCAGTTGAAAGGTCTTTATGGGCAGTCAGCTAAAAAGTGAGAAATTGTGTTTTAAAATTTTAGTACATTGTGGAGACTCTGTGCCACTGTCAGGTTATATGCATTCATTTATAGTAAGAGCTTATTTTATGTTGCCTGTTTATAAACCTTCCAACATTTGTTATACAGATTAAATTGAAGACAGTGAATAAAATGCTAACCTACCGTTTTTTTGTTTTTTTTTAAACCACTGCCACTGGCATAATTTGCCAGAAAAAAAGAAATCATCTTTGCATCTGTGCTCTATTGCACAGATGCATAAAAATGTGTGAACTGTTCTTTTTATTCAGTGACATAATTAATCAAGCAAGCAAGATGTTCTTTCCATCTCTTTTTCTGTGTTTGCATGGATGTTTGGTCCTTTTTTTCTCTAACTGTTCTCTGGGGCAGTGACACTGACTGAATATTGATGTTATCACAGTCGGCCAGGGGATGTGAGTCACCTGCTACAGTCTAGTTTACAGTTCTCTAAAGTCCCTCTTTAAAAAGTGAAAAAAATAAATGGACAAATAATTTTTTTTAAAGTAGATTGAATATTATCTAATTGCATCTGTCAACTTAATTGGCGTAAGCACAAATTTGGTCATTGTAGTATATAGTATAACTATCTCTAATATAATACAACAATAATCAAGATTAGTAAAAGTGTTTAAGGGTTAGTGGTCCCATTCAACTCTCATTATGAAAAATACAACAAAAACAGCCAGCAACCAAGTCAACAAATAATTATTCCTTTCACATTCAAAGCATATCTAACTGGTTATTCTGTGCCCCAGAAATCCATTTTCGTACAGAACTATTCAAAAAGTTTATAAGTAATGCACACTGCTTCACAGTAACAGTTTAATTTTATAATTTTTCGTTACACCTTACTATGTAAAATCATCTAAGGACATGTGTTTATGAATAATATTGAAATTAGTTTTTCTTTGTTTTTTTCCCCAAAGGTTTGAAGAATGTTTACCAAGGTGTTTATAATTTTTTTAATGAAGGTGTCTAAGACCCATGTTCAAGGATCTGCAGTATGTAGTCTGTAGGAACAAATACTGTAGGCTTGGTACTGTGAGTCTGATACAGAATCACCTTCATTCAAAGCAATTAATTAATTATACACTATTAAATGGGAAAACTCCTCATTCATAAACTTCATTAGATATGTTCACTGATGGAAAAACATATGTACCCAGACAATTTTTTTTCTTTTTCTTTTTTCCCTGACCCACAGCATGACTTTCTGTGTGATCATTTCTCTTTTGTCATTTGTGTCTTCAGATTAAATTTCTTAAAGTGGAGATGGAGAGAAAAACCAAAATCATCAAGGATTTACAGCAAGAGGTGAGTTATCAAAATACCATCTAAAGCTGCCAGAAGAACTTAATGCCTTTGCACTGATTCACTCTGTCTCTGGTACTGTGCAGGAAGGATGACCAACATTCTTCCAAATAATATTCCTTCATTTGGTTTTTTTGATGATGACCGTGGAGAGTAGGGCTGTCATATCAGATTAATTTTTAAAAATCACAATAACAACCTATTATGGTATCTGTAGAAGATCTGAATGGTGTATCATGAAAGAGACCAAGGTCACCAGGATATAATTAATTACTCTTGGGACAAAGATGGTCACTCATATCACTTTAGTTATTTTCATAGAATTTTTTGCTAAGAGGACAAGTGGACCCAAACCCTGCCAGAAAAATGCCCCCAACCCATGTTGTTACCTATCTGTAGGTATCTTGATTGTATTCTAATTTACTGAGCAAAATCCCACCTTTCAAGACATGATTGATTGATTTTCTGGATGTTTTGTTTTCCAAGAGCACTTTCACTATCCGTAGGGCCTCAGGAAAACTTATTTGTTTCAATCAAAGGTGGACATAGACTGGCATAAGTATTTTCAATAATTCCGTACTTACCAAGTACTTTAATATATTTTTTCATTTGGAATATTCTTCGGATCATATTTGCAATCATGATTGTCATGGCATACACCGGTTGAGTTTTCTCTTCCTCTGCAACTTCTGCGATGGATTTCTCTCTCCAGGGTTTTTTTAACATCTGTGCGAAGTAGTTCATCTTAAAAGTATATCTTCTTCTTCGACTCAGAGAGTCTGACACTGACATGTAGCACTTACTGTCCATGCCTTAAACGGCTTAGAAAATCTGATTGTAAATGCCATTGTAGCTCTAGTGACTCCACATTATCTACCATTTGGCTTTTTCTATAGTAACAAAAAATAAATAAAATATTTCTAAAAAAAGAATCTGAACAGCAGGACAAATGTAACACAACAGCATCATGAACAGCTGTCTTTAGATTTTTTTAGACTTCTGGGTTTTTTGTTTTTTTAAACAAAGACCTATTTGTCTGTCAGTGATGTGGCATGAGAATAAAAGGAGAACAAATGCCAAAATGAAACATCTGCAGACCTTGCTATGACAAATGAAATGAAATTGCACACTCTTAGCTACTTACAGTGGACATAGAAAGTGAACACATCCCTGTTAAAATGCCAGGTTTTTCTGATGTAAAAATAATGAGGCCACAATAAATTATTTCAAAACCTCTAAACATAATTTTGTTAATGATTGCACTGAATAGGTGATATCTGAGGTAGCAAGGAATTTAAATGAATAACTTGGAATTAGGCTTGGGTGACAATCACAGTAAAGCAGTTTACTACTTTTTAACTCTAATTATTGTCAAAAAGAGAGATACTCTTTTGTTGTCAAATATTGTCAAAAATAGAGATGCTCATTAGACAGATAAGCAGATGCAGAAAATGCAGCACATCCAGAACTTAATGTCTTCCAGCGAGCTGTTGAAATTCTTCTTCTTCTTCTTCTTCTTCTTCTTCTTGTACGTGTACTTGTTCTTGTTGTAAGGAGTATTTAGAATTACAACTGAGGGAGGCTGTGCACTATTTGTGACTAATGAGGGAAGCGCTTCAAACTGTAGCAATCTGCCACCACCTCTGTCACACCATCTCTGTCCAGCCCACTGATGTGTAGAAGCAAGTGTCATTGGGTCATCCAACACAACCGCATCATATACTGTGTTCTCTTTTAAAATGTCACTATGGTACGACAGTATAAAAAGAAAATGCTGCCTAGGCCTGTTCATGGATGCTACTTTTTTCTTGCCTGTTCAAATCTTGGGGGGTAATCAGAGGTACATTTAGAAACATTTCTATAATCAATCAAGTGATTTTCACAGCAGGAGCACAGCAGCTTCCACACGTCAGCAGATCAGATTAACTGACTAAATGACCCATAAAGATGGTCATGATTTGACTTTATAATGAACAATTAGAAATCCCTTCACTCTCAGACAATGTCTTTATTTAGAAGTACAATAAACACACAGAGACAAACACACATGGAAATCTAACTGAATGCTGGTCACAATTAGTGCAGCTTAAGTTTTATTTGTTTGTTTGTTTGTTTGTTTGTTTGTTTTGATCCCTGGACTCATGCTATAGCTCATTGCCATAAACTAATCATCAGCATATACAGCAATCTCCCACCTCCTCAA
>VUQH01013979.1:17048-31513 GCA_015106775.1 Etroplus canarensis
CATCTACCAAAAAAAAAAAAAAAAAAAAAAAAAAAAAACCCCCCCCCCCAAAAAAAAAAAAAAAAAAAAAAAAAAAAAGCTGGCAAATTGGTTTCTCAACTGAAATTGATTTAAATGTACTGAAAGTTCCGACTTGACAAATGAACTGCATTTTTTGGCAGAATTCCCAGATAGATGCTCCTTCACATCATTTATTTTCTCAGATTTACACCTCAGTCAGGTGGACAAGGCAAAAAGCAACAGTATAGATGACTAGATGACAAGAACATTTTCTAGACTCTCCACTTCTTTGCTTTGTTGTTGACATTTTGAGATTTGAATGTTGTCTCCATCGTGTAGCATGTACCATTTGCCTGACAAGAGAAAGGTCCCTGGTTTGATTCCAGGTGGGGACACAAGCCCCTCTAACCATGGAGGGTTGTGTCAGGAAGGGCATCCAGCATAAAACCTCTGACAATTTACCAATGCGGACTAATCTGCTGTGGTGACCCCTTGGGGAGAATACAAGGGAGCAGCTTGAAGATGGCCCTGTAGGTTGAAGACTGATAGTCACATATTGAAGGGGGTTATTTGTCATCAGTAGAATTCTGGGGACTTATTTGGCATTTATGTCACAGCTTCATGGAGGGAATCATGAGAAAAAATTTCTTTGCAAGGTTAAACATGTCTAAACATTACCATTTTGCCACACTGTGCACTGTTATTAATTAGTCTGGGAATGTTTTAAATGAGTTTTGAGCTTATTTCAACTTTATGGGTAATATATCACAAATTATATTGACAAAAGACAAAAAAAAAACACTAGGAAAAACCAGATGAGAAGCATTAAGCATTACGATTGAAATGAAACAAGTTTTAGTTTTAAGAAACCTGAAATAAACATTAAACAGAGACAGTTCTACAACAGGGTTTGTACTAGCCTTAAATTCAGTCTTCAAAACCAAGTTCTTAAGTAAAATCTTATTCTGTGTAATGATTTAAGCTGATGGAACAAAAATATAAACTAAAATAAAATTTGCAGTTAAATAATCTATGAACATTAGCTCAATGCACAATGTACATTTTCTACTGTTTACCAAACTTTGTAAATGATTATTAAATGATCTGTAATACATTTACATTTTTTTTAATTATTATTGTAAACTTTTAAATTATACTTATATTGCTTATTTTAAAGAGCACATAAGACACCATATGTTTTTGTTAGTGGTGTAAATTTGTGGTGAACCTGGCAACCAAGCCTGTTTCACTGTATAATTTAATTTTTACTTGCCATTTGCTTTTGGCACCAAGGTTTGAAAAGAGCATGGTTTGGTTTGAAATATGCCCTTTCATTGCATTAATCCACAATTATAATCATCATGATCATAATCATTATAATAATCATTATCATAATAAAAGACTCCCATATGTGAGAAGTTGGGAGTCTTGCTATTGTTTGTCTTGGCAGCAGCATAAAATTATTCTTTGTCTGCAATCTCAGCAACTTTTGAATTATAACCTGACTAATTGTAATATTACTAACAGTTCATTTGTCAGCAGCACAATAACTGTTTAGTAAATCTGAATTAACCTTCAAGCTGTTAAAAATTCATTAATGTTGGTTACTGCAAAGTGTTAAACAAGGGTTTTTTTTCCTAAAAATGAAAATTCATCTGATTAATAATGGGACAGATGTATAAGTTTAAAACAAATGGACATAAATTATAAGCCTTACAATTAATACTAAGTTTGTTTTCATGATGTAAATGAGAGGTATCTAGTTACAGTCTGCAGTTTTCAGTGATGTTGAACTGATTAGTGTTCTACTGAGAGTGTGTTTGTAATATTTTATCCATCTCATTATTATCATTATCAATTATCATCATAAGCTAAATATTAGAAACATCTCTCAGTATAAAATAACTGACATAAACAACTGTATGATGATCATCGACATCAGGGAGGATTTATTACAGTCCTGTTTTAGACTAAAAAAGAAAAGTAATTGGCACACCTAGAAATTTTTCTATACATATTGTCTTCAGTTCATTTATTAAATTTCCATTCAGTGACAGTATATAAAAATTCCTAACAAATCTGAAAGTAACACCTGTAAGTCTGATGATGTCCGTTGTTTACAACTGTAATAGGTTTTAAAATCTGTTTTATGTTGCATATCGCTGTGAATTGTGTTGTGGTGTCAGAGAGGAGTTTTATGGCTGCAATTCACTGTGAAGTCATTATCAATGATTTGCTTTCAGGGCTTATTATGAGTATTTTGAAGGAGAATGATTTACAGGCAGACTTGGATCCTGCTGGGATTCATCAGGTTCTCACAGAGCATTGTAATAGACAGCTTTGCCACACATACCGCTCCTTGCTGCTGACGCTGATGTTTTTTCGTCTAAAATGGCTTCCCGACATTGTCTTCTTCCTTTCATGTCTTCCCAATGTAATTTCACCAGCTAAATTGCAGAAAAAATCATGCATCAAGGCATTTACTGGATTCTATGATACTTTTACAGAAAAAGAATCAACCAAAAAAACTGAAGTAGGTAGATAAGAGAAGCTGCATCATTACATAGGTTGAAAAGGACAAAGCCAAAGCAGATGAAACTGCAGAATTGCAGAATATAGGCTTTATATTAACAATGCACATTTAATGGAACCACAGATCAATACTACAAGCTTGCTCCTTCATGATCATCAAAAGTGATAAGGTAAACACATTAAATGTCACCATTATTATGCTTTAAAATTATTAAAAGAAAATATAATCAATAAAATGAATAGAAAATTTGAGCTAAGACACAATGTTAATTGCTCTTCTCATCATATTGAGTATTACAAAACAAACTTTACAAATACTTTTTATTATTTTTTCTGCCTATCATGATTGTTGAACAAAACTTCCCTTGTTCTTTTACAGAGATACTTTTCAACCACTCCATAGCCACATCTTGCAAAGTCCCTAAGACTCTATAAGAGCTCATTTCACATACATGATTGATACATTAAGAGAAAAGCCCATAAAAATCAAGGCTTAAGTGAAGTGGGTGATGTGGGAGATGTCATGCAATGACAGTTTGTGCACTGAGCAGACAGGGAATATAGAACTTAATCGATTCCACTCACATTTCATAGACAGCAGGCCTGACATGTTATGCATGCGTGATGATGGACTTGACATCCAGAAAGAGTTGCACTGTTTTTTTTGCAAATGGCAATATGTGCAGCCAAATATAATGGATGTGTACAGTTATCTCTATTTGTATTTTCAATACTGTAAGAAATAAAGCTATAGAGAAGTGAGTATTGTGAGCGATAGTGACGTCAGGAGCTGAAACAGATATGCTATAGAGTTCTACGTTTAAAAAAATGAATATGAAAATTCTAGAAGAGGAAAAGTAATTACCATGACTTATCTAATTTCATCATCAATTCTGAGTTTCTGAGTTTTGAATTCGTGGTTTTGTTTGGAAAATTTTTGTACACTAAAGCAATTCTCAGGTTTGACAGGTCCCCTTCTTTAAAATTTCATAATAATTTTAGAAATTTAATTATCTGGTAATTCACCATTACAATGAAAGCAGAGCTTCACACCACTCAGAATTTTCTCAGTCAAATTGGATTTTAGTGTGTACTAAGACAATTTACCTATAGATGTATCGCATTACTAAGGCAGTCATAAAAACAACAAACTCTATGGGTAATCAGCAATCATTGATGCCATCTCTAAGAGCTAAGTTAAGACCACCCATACAATCAGTACCTATTGAATAACAAATTATCAATTTCAGTTGCCTGTTTCCTTGAATATAAATCAAATAGACAGGGCTTTGAGTAGAGAATTAAAACTCTGATTGTGGGTTCAAAATTCAGCCAAGTACGATGCTAAAAAATGAAATGTGGGCAGGTGAATTTAAAGGCAGATACATGCCATCTTGCTTGTTCAGTGTCAGACTCTTTCTTGTTTCTCTTTCACATAATCCTTTGTATTCCTCTCACTTTTCATGCAGATATTAAGTACTTTCAATGTATGACATCATTTCCCAGAATTTCCAGCACCAAAACAGCTCTGACCTCTGCACTTTCCATTTTCAGCATTGATTCTTTCTCTACTGACATCAGGAGAAAACCCAAGAGGCTTATCATTGAATCTCTGGTTTTGCCATAAACCACATGCACACGTCAGTTTGCAGACAGCTTAGAGTTCAATAGAATGTGGCTCTGGGTGAGCAGGTGGGTTAACAGACTGTCGCTTCTTCTCTATCAGTATCTTAAAGTTTCACGAGTAAATATGCCGAAAATATACACTTTACCGTTTGCCAATTTATATAAGCCAACAAACTCACAACTCATTCTTGTAAAAGAACTGCTAATACTGTTGCTAATATGATGACCTTGATGGCAAACAGAGTATCAGTGTAATTGTCCTCTGCATGAGTGTAAATACATTCTTCAAAAATAAAGGTTAGTTTTCTACAGGTACTTCAACTGAGGGGTAATGGGTTCAAAGGTGAATGATTTTCATATTTACATAGATCTAAGAGATTATTGAATCAAAAAAAGCAGTATTATACATATGCTTAGTCAAAATAATGAAGATATTGTTGAATTTAGTAATATTTTTTATATACACTACCAGTCAAAAGTTTGGACACACTTGGCCATAGTGGAGTATGGCCAAGCGTGTCCAGACTCTTGACTGGTAGTGTATATTTGTGGATGACACAGCAAACTGTGTTCACAGACCCCCATTTCTGAAAGGTTTCCTGAGCCCATGCAGTGATTTCCATGATGGAATTATGCCTGTTTGCAGTGCAGTACTGCCTGAAGGCTAAAAGATCACAAGCATCCAGTATTGGTTTTTGGCTGTGTCCCTTGCACGCAGAGAGATCTCCAGATTATCTGATTCTTTTGATGATATCGTGCACTGGAGATGATGGCAAATTCAATGTCTTTCCATTTTTACATTGAGGAACATATTTCTAAAATTGCCTCACAATTTATAAGCACAGTTTCTGGCAGATTGCTGAACCTCTACCCATCTTTACTTCTGAGAGACTCTGTCTCTCTAAGGTGCTTGTTTTATACCCGATCACATTGCGGCCTGTTGCCAATTGACCTAATTAGTTTCAACATGTTCCTGAAGCTGTTTCGTTTGTAACATCACTTACTTTTCCAGCCTTACACTACCAGTCAAAATTTTGGACAAGCTTGGCCATAGTGGAGTATGGCCAAGCGTGTCCAAACTTTTGACTGGTAGTGTATAGTTTAGTAATTTAGTACTGGGTGGCTGCAGATTGCTAATGTTAATTCTGCACTGTTACTATAAAGAATCATTAAAATCATCATCATCAAAGCCAGGAAACCCAGGTCTGTTTGACAAAACCAGCCCAATACCCATTGGTCTTGCATGGTAAAACAGCTAAGAGCATTTCAGCACACTATGTGTCCCTAGACGTTTGCTGAGCTCAAAAAATGTTTGATTGTTTCATGTGAAAATATGAATTTTATTTAGGTAAAACCTTTTCATATATTGCACTGTTTACTAGTTTTATTTATAGAAACTCTGTTATGAAAATACAGATCTGTGATTTTGAGGGCAAAATGAAATACTGTTAGGGTTGGTCATATATAACCATTTGTTTCAAACATATCAAGGTATGCACTTTTTTTTAGCATTGTTGCCCAGCTTTTATTGTACTTTAGCTTAAATTAGGTCAGTGTCTGTAAGTCAGTAAAGTGGCTTTCTTGTTCCTCATCAGTTTTGGTTTTGGCACAAAGCAATTTTTTCCTTCATTTTTTTCCTTTTTTTGCATTTTTTTCTGTTAGCTTTGGTATGATTATGTGAAACTTATATCAGTCTGTATTTAATTCTACACTAAACACACTTTTAAAAAAATCTAGGTTAAATGCAAGAAAAAGGAGATATACAGTAATGTATTTAAGTTAAGCCCAAGAGTAATGGTGTATGGAATATTGATGCAGTCAGCAATATGGATAATAACTTCAGTAGTGGTTTTGTGATTAGGTTGAGGCAGTAAATGTTACCATCTATAGCAGATGGTGCAGTGCTGAAGATGCTTGGTCAGTTCACCAAGTTAGCCTAAGCAACTGATGACATCAGGATGAACAACATTGTGAAGTCTATGACAGTCACTTTCCTAACACTCTAATATTTTGTTTGTTTTTGCTTGTTTTTTTAACTGAAAACCCACACTCTGGGAATTTGAAAAGATCGTTAAGCCTTATTAAAAGCCTGTACTAAGACTGTCTTTCATAGACAGCGGATGTGTACATAAACACAATGAACTAATCTAGCAGAGTCTGTGAAGGAAAAAAGGCTATTTAGAGAATATGCAAATCATGAGGTACAGTAATTCTGTCTTTGCTTGTCTGTAATGAAATCTGGAATGGCAGGTAAACCAGAAAATACAATGTGTGGGTTAAGTGTCTCATGCTAACAGGAGGGTGTGTTCCTTCTGGGACCTGGAGGGTGGTTTTTAATAAATCTGCATTTTTTTCCAAACACTGCTGAACTGTTGTAATATGCAAAAAGACAAATTTCATGTATAGTCTGCAGAATAGCCAGTAGAGCAATTGTTTTTTATTGAGAACCAATATGTCTTAGTTTTAGAATCCCAATGTTTTATTCTTATAGCCTGAGATTGTTTAATTAATGTGAAACCATGGACGAAATGTCAGTCATAAGTGTCTTATCTATTATAGTACTGTAAAGAAAGATTATGTATGTCTAGGATATTTGCATATTTAAAAGCACTCACTGTTCTAAAGTGTACAGCGATGTGAACTCTTAAGATGCTGTCGCAGTCAGGTTTTCAATATTATGCAGTTTATTTTTCTCTTTGTCTTAAAATATCAAAGGCAGAAAAAACCTATTTTCTTTTGCTGTCTTTTGCAGCTAGCAGTGAAAGTAAACAGTGCCCACAATATCCTAAAACCTGCAGATGCAGAATGCATAGATGAAAATCAATACAACAGTATGGATGGATAGATGGATGGATGGATCCAAACAAATTGAACTGATTAAGTTTAAATTGCTTAATAAGTGTAATGTGATTACTGAATTTAGTAATTTATTGCATTACAGACAAATCTAATGTGATTTCCATTTTGTTTTATGTATGTATGTATGTATGTTTTCATTTATTTATTTATTTATTGTATCAGGTATGAAACATTTTTTCCCCTGTTTGGGCCAGGTGCACATTTTAACAGGCCAGTCTGTGGGGACTAGCAACATTTTTTGAGTGACTCTCAAATAGCAGCTCAACAAACTGCATTTTTTGGCACTTCTGTGTTGAGCCCCGCAGGACTGCTTGGTTTAAACAGGTGCAGCCCTTTTTTTGACCTGCAAATGAATTTATCACGGTGCTTCCTCAGATGAATCATCATATATTATTTAGACTGTGAAAACTCTGACTAGACTATTAATAAGGGTGTAACAGTTCTGAAACCAATGCCTCAATTACATTCTATACATCCACAGTCCACTTATCTGTCTTAAGTGTCCGTCTTCCATAGTCGCTTCTGTGACACTCCGACCACTGCTGAATTCTCATTGTATTTTTAAAAAAGAGGAATCAACAGGGCATAGGGCAGTACTAAATATGTTAGCCAAGCTTTGTGGTAAAATGTTCACTTTAATTGGTTTAAACTTCATTTGTGTATGGTTGAAAAATAGCTTCATAACTTGAATTATGTAATATTAATTAGCCGTATGCTCATGTTGGTTATTCTAGTTAGCTGTTTGGAGCTGTTAATGCTTAGTTAAAGCGTGTTGTAGCTTGGCAAATGCTGTAATTTGTAGAGATCATTTAGGCAAAGAAAGACATCGGTATGTGATTCGGTCATGAACCAAGATATCACACATTTTGTAATAAAAAAATATTTCCCCATGTTTCCTTAATCATTCACTCTTTAAAAAACAACATTGGATTTTCAGAATAACTAAACCCTGAATCTATGTGCTTAGAAGCTGATTTAGTGGGGACTATGATGACCCTAATTTACAAACTATTAACTATTAAGTACAAACTATTGCATCTCTTAAGTCATCAGAAAACTTGTGGCAATGAATCATCACAACCCTCAGCTTCACAGTGGAAGCAGAGTAACAATCAGCCACAAAGTTACCCCTGCCATCAAAGTGTTACTTCTGTCTGAGCTTTGCGTCAGCTTGAAGTGAAAAATCATACTTCCTCGTTTGGAGTGTGTGGGATGTCTGTCTGGGTAACTCAGCCACCTGCTGGCATCTCCTACATTTATGCATAAGGCTTAGACGTTCTTTTACAAGTGCGATCAAATTTGTGTCACTCTCCACATTGTTTTGCACTTAATACAAAATTTTTGGTATTTGTGGCTTCATGGATACTGTCGCTGAACTCGAATCATAGAAATTTGTTTGAGAAAGGTAGAAGACAAGCTGCATGTGTGCAGAGGGCTGGCGACATGCTGTCACTCATTGGTTTTGCTTTATTCCTCATACCCCGCCATGGATATTGATTTCTGGCCCTCAGCTTCCAGACAAGTGACCAGTTTTCTGTCATATTCAGCTGTTACACTATAAAGTGGATGATTTTTTTTTTTTTTTTTAACAGAAATACATTGAAGTACTTCACAACTGATGAAGCCTGTGACTGCAGAGATCTCTTTGAGATGTTCTAAAAATTACATTTTTCCCCTTTTTTTTATTGTAGCCAGAGGCTGTTTTAACAAACACTGTAGCTTCACAGGACTTTCAATTTCAAAATGTCTTGACACCATGAGACAGTGTCAAGACATCAGAGAATAGAGAATAGAGAAGACATAGAGGCTTATTCTAAAGGAAAATATTGAAATATTGACTTTAAATATGCCTATTTTTTCATTCATTCCTATTCTGAGAGAATGTTAGAACCAAGGAAGCCTTGTATTTATTTATTTTTTAATTCTGATCACAATTGATCTTGTCATATTTTACTGAACTGTAAAAGGATTGTGATCATCTTAATCCCATTTGGATAAAGAAAGCATGCCATTAAGATTACCACTACACAACTGTAGTGGAGACTGACAGCTATACCAGCAGTCCATTAAAGGAAAAGCATGACTTTATATTATAAAATTTGAGCACATGTTTAATTATACAGATTGTGTGGTTTTCAACTACCATTTCCAGGGAAGGAACATAAATTTCAAAAGGATCCAGATTTCTTCCCCACATTCATGACCAATCACATTCCTGCACAGAACCCTGACCTTAACCCCATCAAACATATTTTGGCATGAACTTGAACAGGGATTATGAGCCAGGCCCTCTCCTCCAATGTCAGAGTGTGACCTCACAAATGCTACTCTGGATGAATGGGCAAAAATTCCCACAGACACTCTAAAATCTTGTAAAAAGCAATTCCAGGAAAGTGGAAGCTGTTATAGCTGCAAAAGGCAGTCAGACTCCATAATAGTGCCTATGGATTTGGAATGGACTATCATAAAAGCTCCTTTTGATGTACAGGTGGCCAAATACTTTTGTCCATATAGTGTATCTGATTCCATTAAGTCCTTAGGTCAAAATAATAGAGCTGAAAGAGACATTGTCAGTATTTTTTGTTAGAGCATGACAGATGTTAGACTTTTTTATCATATGGTGATATCAAAAAAATATATTTTTTTACGTAAAAAGAAAGAAAATAATTTGTTTTGATAATGTCCCATTGTATCTATTTACTGAAGTGCCTTCTCCAAGACATGAGAAAAGGCATCATGAACGTTTGTTCCTGTCAAAACAAATAACTATAATCAAATGTTAAATTTTTGCATTTACCATTACTCTTTTATTTCTGTTTATACACAGCAATTCCAGCAAAAGAATTGCATTTTTAGCCTACATTTATGTTGCTCAATTAGAGAGGAAATATTACTGAAGAAATAAGAAAAGCTGGATAGAGGGAAGCATCTAAACCAGCTTTCACTCCCATTTATCTCAATGTGCATTTTTTGTGTACTGTTTTGCTGCTGGTCTAATAATGCCTTTTGTTTTTACCAGCTCTAATATGATTTTTAAAAATGGCATGAACAAAGGGGCCAGGCTATGTTGAATCCTAAAAGGGCCTTGTGGCATATGTTTTCAGAGAGGGAAAAAAACCAAAACAAAATACAAAAAAAAAACAGATAAACTATTTTTTAAGGATTTTTTCAGTGAATATCTGAACAATTTTGCCTGTTTATAGCGTTTTTGTTTTGGTTCACTCTCACTCACCTTAAACTAGCATACTGTTTCCTCTTATTTTACTCATTCAAACATGCCCTTGCATGGTGTTCATTTAAACAATTTGTTGCAACCCAGTAGAACCACAACACGTGCAGTTGTGATGTAACAATAAACACCTTACAAATGTATCAGTTTGCTCATAGTATGCAGCACACTGGCAACTTCCAAAGATTTTATTGATTCTGTTGTTGAGGACTTCTTTGTATTTTTTGCAGGTGTTTAATGCGACACATAAACATACTCCTTAAGTCTCAATGAAACGCAGTCTAATTTGCATAATGACTACAGCAACAGAAAATGTCACATCTCTATCACTGTGATGAAAAGTAAACTAAATCAGTCTAATTTCCACATGATATACTATGGCATCCTTGTCGCCAAATGCATTTAAACTGTTAGGACTTTACACTTCCAGATGTTGCTAATCTTCATGCAATGTGGCATGCATCCTTTTTCCTCTGACTGGAACCAGTTGAACAGAGTACCTCATCATTGTCATCTCACTGACAACTTGAAATAGCCTTAGGAATGCTTACACTTAAAATCTGTTTTCCTCTAAAATCCTAAATGTCCCCTAATGTCACAGCAATTCAGTATACCAAGTTAGTCATATATGACAGTGTGGCGTGTCAGTGTTAGCGTGTTAGAACTGTGTTGTCATGTCTTAGAACAAGTGGTTACCAATGAGTATTTTTAATCATGTTAGCAATATTCCCCTAAACTTACACACTATGGAGCAGTGTCTTGTTTGTGCAAAATTCAGCCAACAACTTATAATTCTGGGTAATCCATTTTGTACTTGAGTGAACTCAAGTCTTTTCCCAACATTAGAGTAGTTTTAATTCCTTTACCATAAGCATTGTGTCATCATGGGTGATTATAGCCAGTTAAGAAAATATTGATCTTAATTATTTAATATCTCTATAGTGTAAAATGTCTCTGTTCCCTTTGTGGAATCAGTCACTGTGGTGATCCCTTGGGAAAATACAAGGAAACGCTTTATTAGAATAATTGAATGTGTTCTTACTTTATTGATATTTTTAAACTTTAAAGATAAATTTAGGTGAAGCTGATTGATGGTGATGAGCTATGCTTACAGTGTTCACTGTGCACAGACTAACCATCATCGCTTTAATTATTGGTCAAGCAGGGAATGTCACTTAAAGAGAAGTCTGATTACTCAGATATTTTAAGTCCAGCCAAAGGACTGATGAGCTCATGCCATAATAAGGCGTCTGCTGTCTGTCCACAGTTCATTATAATTGCTGCTCCTCCTACAGTATTAGTCAGAATTTAATCAAACTTACATGCAATGATCATCTAATGGGCCTTCATCCAAACTGTGCTCAATTTCAAGGTCACAATACAGGCATGTTTACTTTTCACAATAATCACTACTCCTAGGAGTATTGTTTTGGATTTTATTGCTCATAAAATTAGTGTGTGTGTGCGCACCTCTCCCATTTAGGCATAAATGCAGTCACTCGCTTTATTTACAGCATAAGAATGGTTAGAGCTGGTCAAGAACTAGGACCTGTTGTCTTGGATATGACTGTTTATCTGCAATTCTCATTGGATTTTATTTCTCATTAGTTTGTGCAATGCGGCCAACTAGTGACAGGATAACTTTCTTTCTGTACTTCACACATTACAATAACCTGTGAATTGCAATGGAGCCTGAGCCAGATGAATTATCACATCATTAATGTTCTAGTTTTCACTATAACACTTAGAGTCAGAGAATAGAAGGTTTTACATATTTCTAGCTTCAAGATAATCATCTTGAAGTTACATTCATTTTTCTGGTCATTATTCATATTTTACAATGTGTGAATTCATCTCACAGAATGATCACTTTCTGCATTAGAGACCTCCCCATCATCATTCCTGTCTGATCAATCAGATTGTTCAAGCCATTTTTCATCCAGATTGAAAAAATACAAGAAATGACAGTGAATCAAATGACCAGAAAATATTAGTGGTCAGGGATGAGCTGCAGCTTTATTATTATGCTAGTGGTAATTCAGTCTACATCACATGGAATATTTCAGTTCTTTTTTGAAACGCCAAGCCTTCCCAATTTCCCTGAGAGGATCAATAGAGTTCATCTTATCTCCTTTCTTCGAATAGCCTGAAGCCTTGTCAGGAATCGTACACCACGACTCAACAGCTATTTGATGAGAAATGCAGAGAGACGATATCTGCAAAGATGCACTGAAATGAAGCATGTGGTCAGTTCAAATGAGGATGTGGACAATATTTCCATCAAAACAAAACTGAATCCATCATCATTATGCAGTGATGCATCCTGACTGACAACAAATATATGAAAAAGGAGATAAAAATGTACTAGAGAAATGATCATGTACAAACAAATATTTATTATTTTTCTGTTTGCAGTTTAATTTATCACTTTCCTGCTTCTTGCCCTCTTGTAGGGCTGGGTGGGTGAGGGGATGGGGCAACTTTTTTTCCACCAGGTTAATTTAAAATGGCAGACATCCATCCATTTTTAACTGCTTATCACATTTAGAGTTGCATGGGGGACTGGAGGCTATCCCAGCTGTCACTGGGGATGGGATACACCCCAGACAAGTCATGATAGGAGATGGCAGACAGCTATGGGGAAAACACAAAACATAACACAAAGATTATATACTGCATGCATATGACGGTCCATCAGAACAATGGATTAGTGTCAAGAAAACAGTCTGATCACTTATACATAATACCCCCTCAAGAGTCTTTAAAGATATGCCAAGACAAGTTCAACTCAAGCTGTCAAGCATGCCTGTATAAGATATTAGGGGGTATGTTATGTTTAATAGCTTATCAGCAGCAAATGTTTGCTTTGTTAATGCCTGTAATTTATATTAGATGTGCTTGACAGCTACATAGCTTCTTGGGCAGGCCCCACGTTAACTTCCTTCCAATGTGAGCTTCTTATTTGTCATACTTTGAGATCGACTGTTGCTGTGCACTGACAGTGATTGGAATTGGCTATATTATGTGTGGAATCTGTTCATTAATATCTGATAGAGGCTGTCAAATAGATACTAGAAGAATTTAAATTTTATTATAAAAATGCAGTCCTTAACTTATAGGAAGCCAAGATTTAGGAAAAAAAAAAACAATTTGTTGAGTGACAATATGGCTAGAGCTGATATTTCTAATGAACAGAATTTGATGGTTAGAAAAAATAACTGATTATTCTTTATTTCTGTTTTTGAGTTTTTTTCTTTATAACTTATGCACACTAAACAATAAGCAAAGATTCACCATTTTTTTCTATTGTAGTTCATCAGCAGACCTTTTTGACTTCCTCTCTGACATAGGAGGTATTTTTTATTTATTTATTTATTAATACATACATAAAATGTAAAATATACAGCAAGTGAATATTAGCTTCAGATCCTGTCTTTTGTGTTTTGCTCAAGTTTTTTTTTAATTATATGCTTTAAACATTTGGTATGTATGCTCCTTTTGTGGATAATTACAACAATTACAACAATTACAAAATGCAAAGTACTTTAACAAACGAATGTTTTGCATTTTATTATATTGAAAATGATGCTATGGGAGCCAACCAAAACCACGGAGGGAAGAATAAAGAGATTACCCAACAAAATATTTTCTTGTTTACTTACTCAGAATGCTTTATATAGTCCGTAAATAAAGTTGTGGACTTCAGAAAAAGCTCTGATTTCTTAAGGCATAGTCAGTTATTTCACTTCACATCACAAAATGAAAACAACAAATGAAAACAACAAAGATAATGGGAAGCTAATGGATTTGCAGTGAGGTTGCCACAGCAACAAGCTTTGGTTCCTTTTGTCCAGTTAAGTAAGGGTACAGGTTGACATTAAATGTCATGCATTTAGAAAGTGGAAGTGCTTTTTATTTTAATCATGGATTGAATGCTTATTGAAAATATTTTCAGTAAATACGTGTATATATATGTGTATATATATATATATATATATATATATATATATTTAGTTACCTGTGATATCTCTGTTAGAATAGGCTTGTGGGTGGCTTTTTGGGTGGAGTTTGCTTATTCTTTATTGTTCTTTATTCTTTATTAGACACAGAGGTTAGCTTAATTCAATTTCAATTCAGTTTATTTATTTATATAGTGCCAAATCACAACACATAGGTCGTCTCAAGGCCCTTTACATAAAGAGTGCATCTAAACTACACT
>VUQH01013981.1:2894-13440 GCA_015106775.1 Etroplus canarensis
AAAGAGAGAGGGGGAGGGGGAAAAAAAAAAAAAAAAAAAATCCGGTGCAGTGTTATCACCAATGGCTCAATTACCTTTAAACACACACAGGCAGGTCAGCAAGTATATAAAAGTTGCATGTTTGCATAACCTTCCCTCGGTGGCGGCCTGCAGACAGAGCACGCTTGTTAGCCGTGAACTGAGGGAGAATGGACCAGATGAGATAGATTTACCAGATGTGCAGGTATTGCACAATCCCCGCTTTGCCCCCTCCTCTTCTCTAATCTGGCATTCCAGCATGTTCCAGCGTTTTTTTGGCCTCTCTTTGCTGTTTCACGGGCTCCCCGTACCCTTCGCCTTCGCCTGCACCACACCCATGCAGGTAACTGCTTGACTTTGTAAACAACAGTGTTTAATTTTTTACTAGGGCGCCTTTTCAATGCAGGCCTCAATTATATTCTGGTCACCTGGGATTGAGGCTTTGCTTTATGCTCTTTTTATGTCTTGGAGTTTCCAAAACTGGTGAGTCACCTGTTTTTTTTGTTGTTTTTTTTTCAAACAGACATCGAGAACGCCTTTTTAGCTCAGTATGGAAAAAAGCAGACGCGTACTAAACAAACACAAATATTTAAAGTCGCTTGTCAGCTTCAGTTTTCCACCAGTCAAAGCTGAATAGAGATGGACTTGGCGGCTATTGACTGCGATCAGCGGGGACACTGTCTGTCAACACAGGAGTGTCTCTGCTGTGTATAAGTGAGCTGCCCGTCAAATTGATGCCCCACTGACCCTGCAAATCATACCCAGGTCAACCGTTAGCAGAGGTCTGACAGCTGATTGGCTGACAGGCCAGGGGGTTAAGTAGACATGACCTCAGTGTGCCCTCGGGATCATCTGCACATCCTCTTCTACATTGTTGGCCAACAGACAGCGACAATGTTGCACAGGGCATGTGTCACCGAGGAGCTGACCAATGGTGACTTGGAGATGGTTAAATCACACGATGTTTGTCCACAAGAGACACATGGAGGAAGCGCCTTTGACTGGGAACCAAAGCTGCCAGTTTTACTTAGGGGGTGGGGTTATTCCTGAAGTTCCCTTTAAGTTCTCTTTAGGTTGCTAACCATTCCAGTGTCATTGCTGAAGATGGAGAAGCCTTCAGTGTGTTGAATGGAGCAGAAAAAAAGAACCTGTTTGTAGTACTCCCACCCAGATCCTGAAGCTCCATTGTGAAAACGCACAACAAGAAAGGGAAACTCATTCAAATAGGCGCTCAGATGTGCAGCCCGGGAATTTGCTTTTCTATTTTACACCTTCCGACGGGGACAAAAGGCCATCTTTGTACCTGGGCCCTGAATTTTTTTTTTTTTTTTTACTGGTTTCCTGGGCTGTCCCCATTCAGCTTTTCAAGGCCATGCAAATGGAGGACGGCAGCACATAATGCCAGGATCCAAACTCACTTCGTGATGACTGGGTCATTAGCCGCTCTGTTTCTGCATAGCTTTGCCTGCCAAAGAGATTACTGTAACATCAGCAAGTTACAGTATCCCCATGTAAGCCTCTGGCGGCTTCAGAGCCCCAAATCTGACCGCTGCTTTCATCCTGTCTTTCTCATAGCATGCAAACTTTAGCTGGAATTACATGAACAGGCCAACTGGCCAAAGCAGAAAGACTGGGCATGTGCAGCTCTGCGTGTTACACGAATCAATAACTGATTGAATTAACAGTGAAACGATCCAATCTATGCAACATAAAGTATATATAGTCAGGATGTCGGAGTTGTGGTGTTTTTGTGATGTGCGCACACAATATATTTCCATTCAAGGACAAAGAAACTGAAAATACTCACAGTTCTCGGAATGGAAATCAGGAACAAATTGTTCGTCGCTGTCAGGAACCTGAGCTGAAGGTAGAAGAAAAGAGAGAATTTTCACATTATTATTACACATCAGACAAATATCCAACCTTTCTCTAGCTATTCTTTCCTTGTGGTGCGTGAATTTTTCCCTTCCTTGAAATGAGAGTCATTCCCACTCAGGTGACCTTCATGATTCTTGTAGCATGCCAGCCCTTTTCTCATCCATAAATCAGTTCACAACAACATGGATCTGCTGTAGATATCAACCTGCCCAACTGGTTTCATGTAGCATTGAAAATTTCTTGGCAGTATTGACTTAAACTTGGAGACAAATAGGCACAAACACAAATATAACAGGACTGTTTTGCTTTGCGACTTGTGTGGAGGAAGCGAGATATTTTATTTCATCACTTTTCATTTTAAAAAGCTCAGATTTTTCCACCTGTTTTGTCTGTTAGTCAGAACAAACAGGGCAGAGCCACTTTAGTGAATAGATGTCGTTTTAGTCTGAATGAGAAGACAGCCAGTTTCCCTCCAGCGCCTTCTGTTTAAAACGTGAAACTCTGTCAACTCAAACTAGTCAGACGTCTATACACTAACAGCAAAGTGTTTTCTAGCTTCTACTTATTTCCACCTCAAATATCCCGACAGACGAGACAGGCTGTTCTGGCCAAACGGGTGAGGAAATCTGTCACATGGTGTGACAAACCAGCTATTTGGATTCAACTTTTCTTTCCAAAGAGTCGGGGACTCTTGTCTAACAATTTAAAAGAAGTCTGGATTTCATCTTCTGCACAGATGAGGAATCACTTAAAACAGAGGTGGATAGAAAACAAGGAAACTGAGAGCAAAACGAGAAGCAGAGAAGTGAAGCGAAAGCAAGTGAAGGTTCAAGGGAAAGTTCACCCTGAAATCACATCTATGCATTTTTCTTTTGGCCTCTAGCGCTATTTGTCCATCTTGAGATATCGGCTGTATTCTCTTGAATATTATGAAACTAGATGACACTTGTCGTGCTCAAAAGGCTATACAATGGACTATATGGACAAAAGTATTCAGTCACACCTCTTCATTATTAAATGCAGGTATTTTATTCAGGCCCATTGCCGCAGGTGTATAAAATCCAGTACCCAGCCATGCAGTCTGCCTTAATAAACATTTGTTAAAGAATGGGTTGTTCTAAAGGACTCACTAAAATCCAGTGCGATACTATAATAGGATCTTCACCATTTGCAGCAAGTGTGCTCATGACATTTCTTCCCTCCTAGATATTCCGCCATCAACTGTAAGTAGTGTTATTGCAAGTAGAGGCGTTTAGCAATCACAGCAACTGAGCCACAGAGTTGCAGACCACGTAAGGTTAGAGAGTGGGGTTGCCGGGTGCTGAGGTGCATAGTGCGTGTTAATGCCAAGCCTCCTCTGGCACTAACAGCATCACAAAAAATATGCTGGGAGCTTCAGGGCATGGGTTTTCATGGCTGAGCAGCTGCATGCAAGCCTCGCAATGGGTCCAGATGGACTGGTGTAAAGAACACTGTCACTAGACTCTGGAAAACATGTCCTCCAATCTACATGACGATATAAAATTATTGTCTCTACTTTCAAATACAACAGATTTGAGTGTTTTCAAAACGAGTGGGAGATAAATCACTTCTCGCCGCTGCAACCCTGTGTCGCTGTTGACAGTACTGGTAGATGTTCAGTTAATATTTATGAATGAGTTTGAGATCAAATGTAGCAAGTGCTTTTTTCTCTTAGTTTAGGAAATAATAGCATAACGGTCATATAAAGACTGATTTAGCCAAAGCATAACTAAGGTTAGCGACAACTTTCTTTTCAGTGGCTAATCCTGATCACGTTTGTGATTGGTTAGGAAGGTTGAACATCAGTGAGTGACGACACATCCCAGACAACGGATTGCTGTTTGTTTTTTTTTACATGACCACTAGAGGTTTAAAATTAAAAACATGTCAATATTAGTCGTAAAATACTGCATGCACAAATGACCCAGGACATGATTTTATGTAGGATGACAGTCTGACTCTGCAACAGTGGAAACGTGTTCTGTGAAGTGACGAGCCACACTTCTCTGTTCTGGCAGTCTGATGGATGAGTCTGGGTTTGATGAATGCCAGGAGAACGTTACCTGCCTGACTGCAAGGTGCCAGCTGTAAAGTTTGGCAGAGGAGGGATAATGCTGCAGGGTTGTTTTTGCTGGGGTTGGCCTGGGGCCCTTAGTTCCAGTGAAGGGAAATCTTAATGCTTTAATTTACCAAGACATTTTGGACAATGTTCTACTTCCAACTTTGTGGGAACAGTTTGGGGAAGGCCCCTTTATGTTCCAGCATGACTGTGCCCCAGTGCGCAAAGCAAGGTCCATAAAGGCATGGTTGGATGAGTCTGGTGTGGAAACACTGGACTGGTCTGACTTGATATTAATGCCTATGGATTTAGAGTAGGCTGTCATAAAAGCTCCTGTAAGTGTAATGCGTAGGTGTCCTCTTACTTTTGTCCACATAGTACATTTTACTATCTGCATCTGTCATCTAAAAGAAGGAAAAAGACGGCTAACATTAAAGGTCAGGTGAGGGTGGATGCACACTTCCTTCTGCACAGTGATACAATTGGTGGGTGTAGTTTGGTATAAAAATAGTTCCTACATGAGACTTCTCAGTAGGTTTGTGGATTTTCTTTCTAGTAACCAGGTCATGATTTTTACATATATTCTTTTGCTCTTTGATCCCAGGTTTAATTCTAATTCTATTAATGAGAAAACTCATTAATATACACAACAATATTATCTAGATGGACAAATAGCGCAGATAAAGCAGATCCGCCATATCTGAGCGTGTCCACCACTGGCTGTGAGTGATATGCACATATGAACCTAAATCATATTCAATTACATTCCAGTGATGCAGAAATTAGTGTCTGAGAAACAAAATCCAGCCAACTTACACTGATTTGTAAAAACAGACGAGTCAATACGGTGATATGCGATATCTCCATTGGATCTATAATTACTTGCAGTGGTGTACATTTTCAGTGGGTGTGATTAGGCACTCTCTCATAATGAATCTCATCTAGGATCTAACTGAATAAGCAGAGCCAAGCCCAGGTGCAGCGGAGCTAGACAGACGCTATTGTGCTGCTCTTTCCAAACCCATTCACAATTATCCTTTTGGAGCTTTGGACTTTGAGTCACACAAACACGGTTGAAAAGCCTAAATCATTTGACTGCCAACACCCTACTAAGGGTGAAGAGGTCAGATACACACACTGGCATTTCTTTTGCCAGCCCTTGAATTAATGACCTAGCCCTAATCGTAGAGCAGAGCCAGAACTCGCAACCTTTTTTAATCTGGCAACGCTCCAGCTACACAAGAGTGTGGACTTAAAGTGTTTCCATTGCTTGGGAAACTTACGTCATGGTGCAGCCTAACTTGTAGGGGAAAATTTGATGGCTATCATTAAATATCACGAACCCAATCAGGGGTGTAATGAGCTACAAAAACACACTGCAGGTACTTAAGCGCCATTTGCTCACTAAAAAGGGGCAAAGGACCCACGTTTTAAATAAATCGGAAAACTTTTTACCATATTTCAGAATGCGCTATGACTCTGCAACCTTTGATCGTAACCTCATCCAAAAACAAAAACCAAAAAAACCTACAATCTGACCCAGCATTTGACCTCAGTGGCCTCATCTCTCTCACTTCATCAGCGCAGACACCAAAACTCAGACAGAGCGGGAGAGAGCAGCAGAGACAGAGGACAAAAAGAGGAAATAAGAAATTCAAATCCACTTTCTTGTCGTCACACTCCTCCTTCCTGTGCAGAGGAAACCGGATGACTCCGTTTTGGAGCATGTTCTGATAAATGACATCGATTTCTTATATAACGCCGCATCCTGTGGTTTACTATACCATAATAATATTACCCCCTTTTAACTTTTCAGTCTTTTTGCCCTCAGGGGGGGAGAAATAAAGCTGCCGTATGAGACAGAGCAGGGGCCAATATTTAGTTCTGCACATCCAACAATCAATCATTTCCACTAGTTTCAACATGTCCAAAAGGGAACATGCTGGACCTTGTAAAGACGCAGGAGAGGAGAAACATAAATGACGAGCATTAGACATTACCCTGCGTGTTGGTGTGTGTGTGTGTTTGTGTCGGCGCACTTTCCTGTGTGCGTATGAGCGCTTGCACGTGTATCTGATTTGTTTCCAGGAACACCTCGTCAGGGGCTTTGAGATGCAAGTCAGCACAAGAAGGAAAGTGTGTTTATGTGAGCACAGACACATGTTCTCCCCGACGCTTCCAGGCACCTCGAATGACTTTTTTTTTTTTTTTTCTCCCAGTGGGAGATCCTGGGAGGAGCTAAGCAGCCACAGACATATAAACCTAAAGACCCAAAAATGAGACAAGATGTGACAAGCTCCTGAACTCTTGCCATTCAACGGTTCACCCTTTCTGTCTCACTCCTGCTTCCGCTCTCCTTTATAAAAAGAAAAAAAAAAATCCCTCCAGCTAACCAGCTTTTACAACCTCGGTGAATCCCTCACAACTGCAATCAGTCATGATAAGGTCTTTAATTAATGCAACAGGAAAGCAGAGGTCTTAGCTGAAAGCTGAAAACAAGCCCCATACTTAGGGTTAAATAACGCTTTGATAAAGTTACACTTCCACACTTCATTTGGTCGTCCTTTTTTTCTCCTTCTTCACTCCCTGTGACTCAACAATAAGTTGCCAAACAATTTGTAAAGTCCCCTAAAAAGCTGGTTTGTCTAATTATAGAAAGTGACTTTTACTTTTAAATTTTAATCTCTGCTTTAAAAGACAATTCTGTGTGCATTAAATTGACAAAAACCTGAAAATGAAACAGTGAGATCTTTTTTCCAGAAATAGTTGTCTCACTGTATAATCCATCGTAATCAGATTTCAAAGGGGCCCTTTTCTTTTCTTCTTCTATTTATGGGAACCATTTCAATGAAAAAGTTCTGCGAATTAGTCATAGTAACCACAATATTGTATCGGGAAAATTGTGTTTCCGCTGATTTTTCTCAGCGCTGTGAGCAACACAAACTAAAACTTTACTTGTAGCAAGTTGGTGGCGAAGATATCTGAACCTGGGTGGCAACACACCACCCCAACCCCCCCCCCTGTTATCTAAATGACTTAATATCACTTTGGGCAAGTAGGGAGGGGTGCATTTTGAATGAATGAACCCTTTAAATCTGTGACTACAAACAGGCTCCCACTTTGAAGTGACGCCCATTGTTGCAGTTTATTGATTCAGGCTCTTGTCTTTTTGTGTGGGTGAGAGGCTGGTGTGAAATGAAATTGCAGGTTTTCTGCACTGCATGAGAAAAGGTGTGAAAGCTAACGTGGAAACGACGTTGTTTGCTGTAAACAGTAGCTGCCTGGAGAGCGGGATCCATGTCAATGTCTGTCTGCTGTTTGGGCAGACTCAGCTGCTTCCACTGAGTCTCTGATTAAAATTGCTCAACTTCCCTTATTTTCCAATCTGCTCTGTACTGTGAGTGACCCAGAATGGGTCTCACTGCACAGTTATAGGCAACACTCAGAAACATCTAATTCAGCTTTGTCTAAAACTCAACATACATCACTTCATGAGAATATTTTAAAATTTTGTCTAGGAGTTATCGAACTTTTTAGGAACAGGGAAGATAGTTTTCTGAAGCCTCTCTTTTCATCCTAATAAAGGATGGTTTGTGTAACTTGATGGTGACTAGTGATGAGCTCAGACTACATGATATTTTGGTATATTACAACAGCCACTGTGTCATATTAGGCAACTGACATGCTACTTATCATTTTTTGGAACATGCGCTATATTTTCAGGAAGGACGTGGAGGAGCTACCAATGGCAAGTCACACATGAGTTTAACTGGCTTTTGTTGCCCCATCTCACAGGTTGATGTAGCTACACCAGCAACGTCGTTCCTCCTTTGATTCATCATGTTTAGAGTTCTACGCACCTGCGTGGCAATAAAGAAACTCATTGGTTGGTTTGAAGAGAGCTTTGTGCTTTTGCGTTAACCCTATGCCGCAGCCTAGGCCATACCCGCACGTGCAACTCCCTGGAAAACTAACTACATGTCACCTCGATGAAGCCGAAGAAGTGACCGTGATTAGCCCGTTCAGCATCGTCATTTCCTCCTATGCATTTCCAGCTACTTCTGCCGTCATTTTTCGAATCGACTAGAAGAGAATAAATAAACCCCACTGCCAACTAGTGTTTTGGCAGCAAAATTGCAGAGCAGTGGCGGCACACCGTGGCTAAGTATATTAGTTTGTGTTTTGTCCTTGTCTCTATGGTCTCTTTGTCCTTTCTCTTTCAAATTAACCCCCAACTGATCAAGACTGGCTGCCTCTCCCTCAGCCTGGTTCTCACAGAGGTCTCTTCCTGGTAAAGGGGAGTTCTTTTTTCCCACCATCACCAAGCGCTTGTTCATAGGGGATTGTCTGATTGTTGGGGTTTTCTCTCTAATAGTGCAGGGTATTTCCTTTACAGTATACAGCACTTTGAGATGACTGGTGTGAACTGGCGCTGTATAAATAAAACTGAAGTGAATTAAATGCTGGCGACAGCATCGGCCACGTCATAGGCTCTACAAACCTTCAACTGCTCCTTTGTATTCTCCTCACAGGGTCGCCATGGCGGATTAATTCGCATTAGGAATTTGGCAGAGGTTTCACACCGGATGCCCTTCCTGACACAACCCTCCATGGTGAGAGGGGATTGTGTCCCCACCTGGAATCGAACCAGGGACCTTTCGCTTGTAAGGCAAATGTATAAAGCACTAAACTACAGGGACACTTCTACAAAGATTCAGTACAGAAGTCTAAATCACATAGTACAGAAGGAATGTAATGCACTTGCATTGATATAGAGCTTTTCTAGTCATACTGATCACTCAAAGCACTTTAGACTGCAAGTCACATTATAACAATACATTCATACAGCCCTTTATCTACCTCACATCTACGAAGAACTTTAGAATCACCAGTGCGTTTCTTTGGAGGAAGCTGGTGCCCCCAGAGGAAACCTACGCATGCACAAGGAGAATACACAAGCTCCACACAGAAGGGCCTGAGCCCAGGTTAGAACCAAGGAACCCAAGTACTAACTACTGTACCACCATGTTGTCACTGGGACATTGTGAGGCTTCCCAGATACAGCATGGCATTTTCCTCCATTATGAAACAATGTGAAGAGAAAACATCCCCTACTGCTGCCCTAAGTCGTCTTAGTTAGGCCGAAGCTGTGGTGTCCATGCTCACCAGCTACTTATGGTAAATTAAGCTATGTATGAGTACAAAAACTTTATTGCAAATTGAAAAAAGCGACTGATTCTTTACAGGTTGACACGTATGGTCATGGGAGACCGGGGAGAAAATAGCATATGGCAGAAATGGTTCCCGCTTTTTTAACGATACAGAGCGATTGTTTAATTTATAGCAAACTAATATAAAAGTAGTTGCTCTTAAATTGTGGAACAAACTCTCCTTTTACATCAGGACCTCTCCAACAGCAGACATTTTTAAAACTTATTTTGAAAACCTATTTTTATTTTTTGATTTTTGAGTTCTATTGCTTTTTTTTAAACTTGTGTGTGTTTTTAATTATTATTTATTATTATCTTAGACTTTTTAGTCTAAGTCGTCATCAGCCAACCACACCAACCCTAAATTTAAATAATTAGATTTTTTTTGGGTATTTTTTCTCTTATTAAATAGTTCTCAATCAGGGAATAAAGACAATAATCATTCTAATGGACACATCAAAAATCTATTTGCGGTTTTTCCCAAAAAAAAGTCTAGTTTGGCCACCAAATTATAGGGTTAGCACTTATGATGATTCGCTTGTTTTTAAATTTGCTCATAAATAAAATAACTTGACTGGGACTATATGGTAATAGGCTGTGGACCCCTGGGTGGCCCCCAAGCCTACATTGAGAACCCTAGCTTTAAGACAAATAAAAACTGCTCTGCTTGGAGCAATAATTTATGTATTTTTCCAAGAGAAAATTCTCCAAATGACATCAACTCTGTCCCCCTTATTAAAGAATCTTAAACTATGAATATGCAAACACGTAGTTTAACTGAGTCGTCCAACTTTTCACAGCAGTCTCCTTGAAGTTCCATATTAGACCACCCCTTGCTTTGTGTGTGCAAGCTTTAAGGTGTGCACAATCAGCAGGTGAACAGTGTAAACTTTGGCACATTCATTCTGCAGAGTGAAGCTCAAAAATTCATGTATCTTCAGCAGCTCCCTTGTATTTTCCCCACGGGGTCATCACAGCAAATTAATGTACATTGGTAATTTGGCAGAGGTTTTACGCCGGATTCCCTTCCTGACCGTCCATAGTGAGAAGGGCTTGTGTCCCCACATGGAATCGAACCAGGGACCTTTCGCTTGTTAGGCAAATTTGTAAACCACTACACTACAAAAAAATTCAAGTAACAGCAAGCAAACACACAGAGTTAGAGAACAACTTTTATCAGGTTGACGTGGCTCACACTGGAATAAAAGTGTCAGAACACTGCTTTTCATTAATCCACCATATCACAGCAACTGACACAACAAATGTCACACCCCGCGATGCACTTCTCATTTTTTACTTGCAGCTTTTACGCACATGCAGACCCGCTGTCCTGCCACCGCTGAGCTCCAGGTTAGCACCA
>VUQH01013986.1:1212-13876 GCA_015106775.1 Etroplus canarensis
AAAAAAAAAATCAGTGCTCCCCACTCCCTGATCCGCACACCTCCGCTCTGAAAAGTGGAGTATCAGTATAATCTGCTTATGATATAATAAATGAAGGTGGCTTTAAAATGCCTTTTTTGCTTGTATTTCTTGCATTAGTTAGACAAATTAAAGGGCATGAGACCTTTTATGTTGCAAGAATGAAAAAGCCCCCTTTCTCCCCCAAGAAATAATGTGGTAAAGAGTAGAGGTGGGAATCACCAGAGATCCTACTGTGCAATATTATAACAGTACTTAACTTGCAATATGATAATATTTTTATCATTATTTTAAACGTACCTTTGACTGCACCATTGTTTTCTCCCTGGGGGGGGGGTCACCACAGCAGATTAATGCCCACTGGTAATTTGGCAGAGGTTGTCTGCCAGATGCCCTTTTTGATGCAACCTTCCCTGGTGAGGAGATAATTTGCGATATGCTGAGTTTTGCAATATACACTGATCAGGCAAACCATTATGACCACCTGACTAATATCGTGTTGGTCCCCCGTTTGCTGCCAAAACAGCCCTGACCTATCGATGCACGGACTCCACCGGTTCATCACTGTTCCTTCCTTGGACCACTTTTGATATAAACTGACCACTGCAGACTGGGAACACCCCACAAAAGCTGCAGTTTTGGAGTAGCTCTGACCCAGTTATCTAGCCATCACAATTTGGCCCTTAGGTTTGCTCATTTTTCCTGCTTATAACACATAAACTATGAGGACAAACTGTTCACTTGTTGCTTAACATATCCCATCCAGTAACCGGTGCCACGATGAAGAGATATTTAGTGTTATTCACTTCACCTGTCAGTGGTCATAATGTAATGCTTGATCAGTGTATATCATACCATAACAATTTATTTCTAAATTACTTTAAAAACAACAAGAAGGCTGACCAAAGTGACGTACAGTAAAATATAAAAGACAACATGGGCCAGATATAACAGACAAGAACTAAAACATTTTAAAGTATTCAGAGATGGATAAAAACAGAAAAGGAGGTCATAAAATAGTGAGTTAAAATCACATTCAACATTTTACGGAGTCAGAAGCCAAAGTGTGTTTTTAAGCAAGATTTAAAAACAGCCAGTGAAGGAGCCTGTCTGATGTGGAGTGGTAAGTCGTTCCACAGTTTTGGAGCTGTAACTGAGAAGGCTTGGTCACCCTCAGTTGTATTTGGCACAAGTAAAAGGTTCTGCTCTACTAACATCAGAGAGTTATTGATCTGTTGCGATTTATCATCTTTTTCAACAGCATATTATGTCCCCAAAGGTGAACTTTGTCTATATCCGTTTAATGTAATAAGATAACGACTCCCATCTCATGCATTACACTCTGACGGCACTGGAGAGCTCTGTCAGTAACAGACTACTTCACCCCAAGTGTGTGAAGGAGTGTTACCGCTGGTCTTTCCTTCCTGCTGCTGTCGGACTTTACAGTTAGTTCTCAGTTTCTTCCTCTCACTTCATTTATTTTTATTGCTGCAAAATGGGATTGTTAAGCAGACCACCACTGTCATAAATGACTAAAAGTTGTTTGTATTACAGTCTCGTCCAGCTGAACTGAATGCAAACGCGTGGAATACTCTGTCATTACATGTACCGGGTGGTTCAAAAAGATGGACCCAATTTGAAATCACTGTTTCGCTGCAACAACGAACTACCTGTAAATGAAATGTTTACCACATGAAAGGGCATGGCATACAGTTTTAAAAGACCACAACTAACCATTTGTAACTTTGTGTAAGTGTCCCATGCTGCTATCAAGAAATATACCACTTATAATGGGGTACATCTTTTCGAAACACCCTATATTTTGAAAAGTGCAGCTTGTACAACAAAAGTTATGCAGCTCCTTCAGCAGGTGAAGAATTTGAAAATATATGTAGGTGGACTGAAAATTAAACAATTAATTTATTATTCTAGTACAAATGTACCTTCGGCTGCTCCCTTATATTCTCTCCACATTGGTAATTTGGCATGTTTTATGTTTCATGTTTTATGCCGGATGCCCTTCCTGACACAAGCCTCCATGGGGAGAGGGGCTTGCGTCTCCATCCGGTACTAAAACGTTCATTTTCTATTTGCAATTTTTAGAACAGAATATTGATATTTGGCATGTCCGTATCATTACCAAAGTCATTTTTACTAATTTTTCTAATTTTAAAATTCATTTTTGTTTGTAGCAATTTCATTTTCTCTTTTATTATCTCTTAATATCTTAACAGCACCCATTTTATTGCTGTCTCATTTAACTAACATTTTTGTTGCCATTTTTGGTGTGTATCAGTTCTATTTTGACATCACCGCTTGGTTTGCCTGTTTGCTACAGGGAAATAACCAATTTTGACAATGACTGAATCTTGAAAGTAACTTTGAAGCAAGACAAATGTGAAGATTTGTTGCCTTTGTGTGGTATTTTGTTGTTTCTTGTCCCTTGATTTTGGACTGCTGGCCAAACAAAACAAGACATTTAAAGACTTCCTTTTCAGACTTTAGAAAGAGTGAAAGAAGTTTTTAACTATTCAGACTTTCAATAATTATGAAAAAAACCTGTTTTGAGATATTTTAAATTATTGTTTAGTTATTTATTTCAAAAGGTTTCCTCGTTGAGAGTGAGATCTTTTTTAAGAGAGGCCTGTGTACAAAGGACAGACACATAGTTTAGACAAATCATACATGTTTATGATTTAAAAAGCATGTATAGGAGTATTTGTAGGTACATGAATATAACCCTAAATATGTTCCAGTGAAATGAGAGAATGCAGCTTCGTATTTTTGTCAGGCTATTTGTAGGCGGCAAAGTATTTAAATCAAGTTTTTCCAGGTTTAGTCTGAATGAGAGATACAGCTAATGTTAAAATGTCCTGTTATTATAATCAATTTATTTTAATTTAAGCAAAGTGTAGTGGCACCCTGACAGTCTTGCAGTAGAGCCTTGTAAATAAACACCATACAGTCCCATTTATTTCATATGAGACGAGTGAGAAAAGAATCACCTGCGATAAACTGTGGCTCTCTGGGATACACAGACTTTAAGAGGCTTCATGGTAGGCTAAGAAGCATGAATTTAATGAGCAGAAAAATATAAATGGGATTTGTTCTATACACTTTGCATTATTCTTAGATATTTTTGTGGTGGTATACAGAATACATAAAACACTGAATGCTAAGCAGCAAGACCAGCAAAATGTAATCGATGGTGCTTAACTCACGTGGTATGTGTGAGGCATCTGATCCTTTGGACTTAATCAGAAATCCTCACCTAATCCTACAACCAGGTGCTTCAGTCGGGCTCTTCAGTTTGACCTGTCGCCCTGAGGGGTTTGTAGCAGCCAGGCCTGATGGTTATGGGTTAGCGTACGGCGTATAGAGCGTGTCTCACCTTTGTGGAGGTTTACACCAAGAGCCTGCCCCGATGAAGGCCAGCTGGCTCCAGAAGACCGTTAGATGGATAGTGCGGTTGATGTCCTTTCGGCGCAAGTTTCAAAGTTAAGTATGCAGCTAAGAGACAAAGGACGAGTCCTGTTGTGTACGGCTGAGCTTTATGAGCATCTCTAATTACTTTTAGGTCCTCCCTT
Source organism: Etroplus canarensis (assembly GCA_015106775.1). Classification (NCBI taxonomy): domain Eukaryota; kingdom Metazoa; phylum Chordata; class Actinopteri; order Cichliformes; family Cichlidae; genus Etroplus; species Etroplus canarensis. The sequence goes on from VUQH01013986.1 coordinate 4,818, forward strand.
TCTCTGTATGTTTACTCAGTTTAATTTTGTGTGTGTTCTGGTCTATTTCTTCCCACTTATTTAAGGTCAGGAGCTTTAATGTAAGCCTAAAGATTTGGGTTATGATTACAGCATAAGCCCCTAATGCATCTCTCATTTCCCTTACTTTACTTGCAGCTAAATGTAGTCACACTGATTATGACCCTGTTTAGGTAGTGTAGCTAATTATAGTGCAAATCTTGTGTTGCTTTCAGTGAAGTTTCTTAGACTTTCCACTAAGATGGTGCGATATCCAGATTAGTCTCCCAGCTGGCTGCCCAGGTATGTGCATGCTGCATAGCTGCACAGACGACTGAGTGTGCATCTGTTTCTTTTTTTATTGTGTTCATTTTAGACATGTTTTTTAAACATTCATATTGGCTGCTACCACTGCCTACAGCTCTTATGGCAGCTAAAGAGGATTAAAAAACAAGATCACAATCGTTTTATCCTGCTGCTTATTTGAAGCATGTAAATATGGGACTTCTGTAGTCTGCCAAATGGTAATAAAATAACTACCAATATTCCCTGGAGCAAAGCTGCAGCGTCATTGTTGCGTGTTGTTTGTGTCAGTTCGCAATGTTACCGCTATTGACTCACTGTCTGATTGCGTTGGTCATTCAGATTATGAACTGGCTTATCTCTGGCCCCAAATGAGTCATGCCAGCTAATGCCAGGTAGCCTCTTTTGCTCAGAGACTCCTTGGTTTCTCTATATGGTGTGTTAGTCACACTTGGATATGTATGTATTCATGTTTTCCTGTTTTTCTTCTTACAGGAAAGTGACTCTTGTGATGGTGGGACTGGATAATGCAGGGAAGACAGCCACAGTGCGAGGAATCCAGGGAGGTGAGTATCTTGTTTTATACATTTTTAAAATATGAAGCAAAATTGTGTTACAGAAGTCATCATCTTCAAATGTTTCATTGGGATTAATGCACCTGCATGGTCATGTTTGTTGATGTTTTCAGACAATCCGCAGGATGTGGCTCCTACAGTGGGCTTTTCTAAGGTTGACCTGAAGCAAGGCAAGTTCGAAGTGACCATCTTCGACCTGGGAGGTGGGAAGAGAATCCGGGGCATCTGGAAAAACTACTACTCCGAGTCGCATGGTGTGGTGTTTGTGGTCGACTCCAGTGATGTCCAGCGGATCCAGGAGACGCGGGAGACCATGGCCGAGGTCCTCCAGCACCCACGCATTGCCGGCAAGCCTGTGCTAGTGTGAGTTCTTTGAATAGATAGCATTTTTACACTTTGAGTGTAATTAACTTTTAGAAACAAAATGCGGAGAAAAGGTGTGTTAGGAAAACAAAATGACCTGTGAGGTGCAGAGGGTAAGCTGTAAAGATGGAAATAATCTAGAAATTGCCCACACTTTAAGTCTGAGCCCTTGGTCCAATTTGTTGAATACAGGGTGCACTGCAGGTTGATTCCTGCAGGCATCTGTTTAATCAGTAATCAGGACACAACGCACAGGCTGCAGAGATGAGAGTTTTAAGTATATTTTCAGGTATGCAGAACGTTTCAGTCAGCGAGCCACAATCAGGACAGATTTCCATAAAATTTCCAGACACTATAATTACTCACCTTGCAAAAATTGAGTCTGATAAGTGTCCTTGGAACTACTTTACTATTCTCATTTACCAGCCTCGGGAAACATGGTGAAAATATTTGGATATTTACTTAGTGGTGCAGAACACATTTGGAGCAATTTTAATCTTTGGTTATTTTGTACATAGCTACAATTTACCAATGTCCCTTGAACATGTCACGTATAGGCCATTAATAAGTAAATGTTATGAAAAGTGGAAAGTGATGAAGACACACTCTCTGAATGTGTGTCTGTCTGTTAGACTGCGTGGCTATGGCTGTACAGATTTTTTTGGAGAAAAATGAGCGAGGGACTGAAATTCATTTGTTGCATATTTTTTCAAACCCCTTCTAAGGCTTGTTTGAGGATCAAGACTTGGTTTTAGGGTTAAAATTGGGTTAGATAATGGCAAGCGTTTGGCACTCAGCTGTAATGGTTAAACTTGTGTGTATATGTGTGCCCTACACACTGCGTGGAGTAAGCAGCAGTACTTGTGACAGAACAACTTCTCAGCAGAATATGAAAAAGACCTCAAACTTGGCGCTGCACTTACTCAGGTGCAGACTAATCCACTGGCAAAGTTTGAAGCACATCTGATGAATAGTTAGAGATTTCTCAAATTATTAGTAAGATTTATTTTGCCTAAGCTGCTCATACTTCAGTAACCAACAGGCATTGGTTTTCGTTTCTATTTTCAGACTTGCAAACAAACAAGACCAGGAGGGAGCGCTGGCTGAAGCAGACATCATTGAGAACCTGTCGTTAGAGAAGCTTGTTAATGAGAACAAGTGTCTCTGTCAGATTGTAAGTGTTTGTGCACCTGCTGTGGAACAGCAGTTGAATGACATCAAGGGCATTTGGTTTTAGCTCATCCGTGTATAGACAGAAAGGATGGCTTTGTTTGTGAATACAGTAAAGATGACCTATAGTCTGGTGCGTGTCAGATCAAAGTTTGTACATTTTGGAGGTTTTATCAAAGTTTTACCCTCAACATTCATTCCTTTTTACAGGAGCCATGCTCTGCTGTTTTAGGCTATGGGAAAAAGGTTGACAAATCCATTAAAAAAGGCCTGAACTGGCTTCTCAACAACATTGCCAAAGACTACGAAGCCATCACTGAGCGTGTGCAAAAGGACACGGCTGAGCAGCGTGCTCTGGAGGAGCAGGACAAGAAGGAGAGGGCAGAGAGAGTACGGCGGATACGAGAGGAGAGGTGAGGACATGACAGATTAGCAAATAATTGGCATATGCATTACAATCAAAATGCGAATAGTCCTAACCAAAACATCAATGCAGCAAGCAAGAACAGTAAATCAAACACAAAACATGACAGAGTAGACAAGTCTGACATAGAAATGTATTTTTGGAAAGATAAAAGTGGAAGAAGATGGTCAGAAAATGTTAAATGAAGCTTTGCGAGCAGTGGAAATATTAAAAGGCCAAAGGCGTCTGCCAAGTGTCTGCAAAAAGATATTTATCCCTAAATAAATTATTGCTTCTATAAGAAAAGGGCAACCTTCCTGTCAGCGGATGAAATACCATTTTGTACAAATGCACATCCTAATCAAGTGTGACCTCAGATCCATTTTTTATAAATGTGACATTGTTACCAAGGAGGAGCGTGTCATTAAGCAGAAAGGTTAACATCTTATCTGTCCACAGAGAGCGGCAGGAGCGGGAGGAGGCAGAGAGAGAGGGAAGGCCGGTCCAAGAAGAGGAGCCCGACGACGAGAACATCCAGAGCCCCTTCCAGCCAATAGGAAGTGTGATTTCTGAGGTGAGTAGCCACTGTGTACACACTAGGGGTGATGGTTTATTGCTCTGTTTGATATTTTTGAGGCTTCAAAGTTACAGTGTGTTTCAAAGAGCCCACGGTTTTTACATTCTTTTCAGAATGAGGATAAAGAAAAGGAAAGGAAGAGGCAAACAGAGCTGCAGGAGGGCAGGACTAACAGCCCGAAGGCAGGCATTGATCAAGAGGAAGAGGAGGATGAGGAGGACCGTGATGAGCAGGACGAGACGAGACAAACGCCTACAAACAACACTTCAGGTGAGTTTCAGGAAGCTTGGATCTTCAAGTTTGGAAGCTGAAAGTTTTTAAACAAATTCAGCCGAAGTTGCAGCTGAGTAAAGTTGATGAAACGCTTTTAGTTCAGTCTTTTGGCAAAGAGTGCGAGAGTCTTATGAAGCGAGCCTGGTGCCAAATATTTTTATGAAGACAAAAGTGATCTGCCTTGATGTGAGAGGCAGAGGGGATCTTTGAAGAGCCTTTGCTGGCAGCATGTTGTTCTGCTTTGCAACATATGAGCTTGTTTTCACTTTGAAAACAAATGATTGAACAAGATCTTTTAAAATTTAAGAGCGATCCAGTCAAATTAAGCCAACTGTCTGATATGCATCCTCTTATTATGATCTAAAATCAGAGTGCTGAACATGTGATAGATAAAAGACGATTCCACTTTAAGGAAATAAATTAGGAGATAAAAAGATGGCTTTGGATATTCATTTAAACTTGCTTAAGTCCATTGATGAAAGCTGAAGGGAGGAGGCTATTAGTTAAGCTTATACTAAACATCTGGATTCTCCACCCACTCTCAAAATGTCCCTGTTCATTCAGCTACAACAGGTGTGCAAAGCAAAAAGAAGACGAGCAAGCTGCACCTGAAGAGGAAGCACAGGGTGGACCCGCTGAGGATGGAGGAAGGACCTGCAGAGAGCCCCACCCCTCCTTCGCTTCCAGGTCAGTTTGTGCTTCATTCACCATGAACTGCTGGCACATGCAGTTTTTTCCACCACTGGCACCTCCAAACTGCTAACCTGGCCCCGCCATGCAAAAGCCTCTCATGCTAATTGGCGGCTCAGCTCTATTGGTTTTAGCCTCTCATAATTCACTTCCTGTTCAAGGCTTTTTTTTTTTTATTGAGTTGGCAAAACTTGTTTAGCCTTTAAAGTCAATAAATATCATTCTGCATAACAAACACGGCTTGATCACTAGATTGTTTTAAATATTCTAGGAAAGAAAAGAACAGGCAGAGACAGCCTCATTGAAAACAGCTACATACAACTGGTTCTGCTGTGGTTTGTGCCTATTAAAAAACACCTCCAGCAACACGTTTCATTTTATTCTGCTGTCCAGTGAAAAGAGTGTGCCAGCACAGAATGACGGGAACATGATAGCTCTCAGCTAAGCTTGGATCAAGTATCCTCACCCCTTCTGAAAATGACCGACTGGTCAAAGGGTGTAATTCTCACTTGGGCTGCGATTTCCAGACAAGCCCCCAAATCCCCTGCCTATGGGATACCACAATGTCACTGCATTTTAAGGATTTTTTAATAATACAAAACCAGTTAACACAAATAAGGGAGACCAGAGCCCTGGCAGAAACAAGCAAAAGAGGAGAAGGCACTGAAACAACCATGCAGGCCTATCAGATTCAGTTTTCTCACCTAAACTAATGTTAGTAAACTTGACCACTTGATTAGGATGTGCATTTGTACAAAATGAAAAAAGGCTCCTAACTCAGCTAGTGCAAATGAGGGGAAAGCTGGTGCTAATAAAGGAGACCCAACCTCTGGCTTTATGTGTATGTGGGTGAGCTTCCACAAGCAAGGAACAGCATTAGGGATGAACCACTGACAGCGCGAGATCAGGTTAATAAGGAGGATAGAAAGAAACAAACATTGAATGGTATATATGCCAGCACACAGATTATGATATGAATTGTAAATCGTCTGTTCCACAACTTTGATAAAAGGAAGTCATCTTACTTTCTAGCAAGTGGCCAGTGTTGCACAAATGCATTGTGATGTTGTCATGTTTATTGTTTTGTGCAACCCTGGATCTTCTAAAGAAGCCAGATAAACCATCAGTTCTGACTTTCTTTTTCAGGAGCTTCCTCTTTTCTCCTCATCGCTGTTTCTTTATTTTGTTTTTTTTTTTAGTGGGATGGGCCACGCCCAAAGTCTCTAGACTCCCAAAGCTAGAGCCGCTTGGGGACACGAGACATTCTGGTAAAGCTGTTTGTGTAATCCAGTTGCGCCTCACTATTAACCGCTGTTTACATCCACGCATTAACCAGCTGTGCACTTTGTCACTAACTTACGCATTCACCGACTATCATTGCAACTGATCCACACAATGATGCCCATAAAAATTAAACCCACTTGTTCTAAATGGTAGCCTTGCATGATTTTTTTTTCTAAGGAGAAAGTGTTAGTAGAAACCCTGCTCTCTGCCTAAAGACATGTGTTGACTGTTAATTAGTATCACAGCCCCACATCGCTGTCTTTTTTTTTTTCTCTCCCTCCTGCATCTCTCCAGGCATGTGTTTGCATGTGTGTGGATCCTTCATGGGCGTAGACATCTAAATCAGCTCAAAGGCTTGCCTGTGTACTCATCTGTATTCATTTTCCTCCAGCCTGTGCAGCATCTTTCATGGTTTCTTTCACTGAGCATTAATGAAAAGTGCCTGTTATTGTTATTTCTATTTCAGGTCCCCATGGATGTAGTGCACTAATATAGCCAAACCTTTTCTCCTCCCCTCCACAGAGTTTTACAAGAAGCCTCTCCCGCCGGTTGCGAATAGGCCGAGGCCTAACGGCGACACTCATGACGTCATTTTTTAAACCTCCTTTACTCATTGAGGTTGACCAATCACGACTCTCTTCTCCTGTGCTTTTTGTCTCAAGCGAGCAGTGTGTAGACAACCGAGCATAACTGAGGATAGCGGACGCTGGAGCCTGAGATCTCTCAAAGTGAGGTGGACACTAAACAGAGTGGCGACACGAAGTCCTGCTCAGAAGCTGTAATTTGACTTCACAAATTCAGTGTGAAACCTGCCTGAACTGTCTGTCAGGTTTCAATAAAAAGCACATTTGGTGCCGAACTCTGACTGTAAACTTTATATCCTGTTAATATCAGTGTTAGACAACTGAGATGCTTTTAATGGACAATGAATGTAAATATAACTTTTAAATATGACTGTCTGTTGCTGAATAATCTATTTGTATACACGCAGCCATTAAAATGACCATATTTATATCATTTATTTTTGCACCTTGAGGTCTTTAGTGTAAACATCATGTAATGATGTACCTGCGAATTCATGAAAAGGTAGAGGTCCTAAGTGGCTTATTGCAGCTGAGTGCTTTAAATTTGACCATTTTAAAGTCAGAAACATTTCCCATTTTATAGCAGAGATGTGAAATGAGGGCCGGGAAAGTACTACGCTGCACTGTACACGGAAAAGCGTCACATTACATCGTGATTATTGTGCATTTGGTTTTTGGAGTGACTATATTGACAATAATGCAAGCATTGTAAAAATATCATGTCCATGAAAGAAAAACACTAATTTTAAGACTGTAACAGGATGTTATTTGCTATCTGCTTTATAAAGGAACTTTTTGTTTACTGTTAAAAATATGAACATTTGCGTGTCTACAGGGCTACAGATTGGAAAAAAAAACCTTCTGCTGTTTACACTGTGCATCTGTTTTTAAAGTGATATTTCTCTTGAGGCAGGAATCAGCCTCAGACTTGCCGCCTTTCAGGTGCCCCCGAGGTGTGAGCCAGCGCTGCTGGTGTTCCAGCTTTTCTGACTCTGTTGTCTGCTGCGCCCATTTTCACTTTGAAATTGCTAAAATTGCATCTCAACAAACATAAACGCAAATCTGAAACTTGGAACATGCCATTGCCCCAGTTAAGTTTGTTTTGTGTGTTGGAAGAGTTTGCAGTGGGAAGATAAGGGAGGAGAAAAGGCTTCTACACCAGCACCTGGTACGGCTAGTATTGGGTCAGAACACATGAGAATATGTGGAGCAAATGGGAGAAAGGGAAATATCACTTTAATCAAACTACAATATTGCATTTCAGATATGTAGTAGGGCGCTCACTGTTGTTAATGTGCTAGATGTTTTAAAAAAGATATTTTTTCTACCCAGTTTGAATTTTATAATGGCACAATTAAAGATGTTTTCAATATATTATTGACTGACTGCAGTATTTCTACATCATGAAAAGTTAGGAAAAGTAGTACCCATTGCTGTGTTTTATTTTTAGTTTAACAAAGATATCAGTGCATTGACACCCGTGTGTGTGTGTGTACGTGCGTGCTTTAGGATACAGCACAAAAGCTAGCCTGTAGGTAACTGCTTTACTACTACAGCGCTTAAGTTGACCACAGCTGACTAAAATGATGGCTCTTATCTAGAAATACATGACGCCTACACGAAATTGTATGCTAGTTTAGATACGCTATATGGACAAAAGTATTGGGCCATCAACACAGTGCATCTACAGAAGCTTTTATGTCAACCCGTTCTAAATCCATAGATTTTGGCGTGTGTCTGTGGGGATTTTGCCCATTCATCCTTAAGAGCATTTGTGAGGTCAGGGACTGACTGTTTTAGTTTATCCCAAAGGTGTTTTATGGGGTTGATGTCAGGGCTCTGTACAGCCCAGTCAAGTTCTTTCACACCAGACTCATTCAACCATGCTTTTATGGACCTTGCTTTGTGCACTGCCGCACAGTCATGCTGGAACAGAAAAGAGCCTTCCCCAAACTGTTCCCACAATGTTGGAAGCACAGAATTGTCCAAAATGTTTTGGTAAGCTGAAGCATTAAGATTTCCCTTCACTGGAACTAAGGGGTCCAGGCCAACCCCAGAAAAGCAACCCCATAGCATTATCCCTTTGCCACCAAACTTTACAGTTGGCACAATGCAGCCAGGCAGGTAATGTTCTCCTAGCAGTCATAAAAGTCAGACTCATCCGTCTGACTTCCAGATAGAGCGGCGTGATTCGTCATTCTATAGAACAAGTTTACACTGCTCCAGAGTACAGTGGCAGCGTGCTTTACACCACTCCTTCCAATGCTTGATTGACATTTGTAACAATTATGTGGAGCTGCTGGCCATGGAAACCCATGAAGCTCCCAGGGAACAGCTTTTATGCTGATGTTAATGTCAGAGAAGAGTTGGAACGCTGCAGTTACTGAGTCAGCAGAGCGTTGGTGATTTTTACACACTTGGCAACCCCTCTCTGTAACTTTGTGTGGTCAGAAACTTGGTGGCTGAGGTGCTGTGGTTCCTAAACACTTCCACTTTGCATCAATACTGCTTACAGTTGATAGAATATCTAGGAGTGAAGAAATTTCATGAGCTGACTTGTTGCAATGGTGGCATCGTCTTACAGTACTATGCTTAAATGAAGTGAGGTCTTTAGAATGCCTCATTCAAATAGCCATAGTAACTGAAGAAGGATTAGCCAAAAAAATAGCCTACTTAATGTCCATTACATATGTTCTCAATGGCTGTGGTAGCTGTGACATTTTATTACATCTTCATTGATAAATATTAGTTAAAATATTCTATTAAAGCAACTAAAGTAAAAGATATTTTAAACTGAGTGTGACAAAGACAATCAACTGCAAAATTCTGTGGTTTTAGTA
>VUQH01013986.1:13896-25409 GCA_015106775.1 Etroplus canarensis
TCTGTGGTTTTAGTACATCAACATTGTCTAAAAATAAAAAAAAACAAAAAAAACTCCCCAGGTGGGGAAATTCCAAATCACCAACACTCTTATTGTGAGTTGTTATACACACACAAACACACACACACTCTTTTAGATGCAACATGCAGTAGTGAGGGAGGTTAGTGAGCGAGGCTGCTCATTACAGCAATGTAGGGGGTTTGGTGCCTTGCTCAAGGGCACCTTAGCAATGCTCAGAGGGTGAGCCGACATCTCTCCGGCCTCTAGTCCACCTACACACATACGGGTCCAGGGTGAGTTCTTGAACTGGCGGGTCTTGGATGGCCACCAGGTCCGGGTAGGTCTTGAACCTTCAGCAATCCTCTGGTTCCCAAACGAGTCCTCCAACACACTGAGCCATTGCTGCTCGTACTGAAAAACTGTTGCTTTTTTGGCTTTTATATACCGATATTTCCATCACCGCAGCGACAGATAAACTAAAGTGAAACAGTATTTTAAATGAACAGGTCCATTAAACAGCTCTTTACAGAGAACAAAAGGCAAAATGATTTGAAGGGTGAGTTGAAAACAAGTAAAGACAGTATCGAGACATTTGATAAAATTTGTGCTTTTGTTTGTTGGACAAATCGCTGTAAGATTCATGTGCTTGGGCGTGCAAGGTACAATGAACTGAATGAACCCACCACAGTTCTAAAACACACTGAGCCTGGATACAGCTTCTCTTTTAGTTCTCATCTCACAGTGCAGTAGTGATCTGTCACTAATACAAATTAAACTCCCCACAGGCAAAACGTATTCCAATGTGGCATTAGGCTGTATAGTTAAAAGAACTAAAACAGGCTGGAAAAAAAAAACCCTGACACCTGCTCCAAAATGATGGATAACACATAATGTTACACTATAGCAAATCTTTAAAGCGTGGTGGGCAATTTAAGTCCCTTGCTGACAAAGTAATTACACATTTGCAAAAGTACTGATGAGAGTAGACTGGCCTCATCTTCTGTATTACTTCTTTATCCAGAAACAGCAGGGAGAGACATATTTGCCAGGATTTTAAAGACTAAAAGGGGAGAATAAAAACTTCAGAGAGATATGATGATGTTTTCTAAATGCATCCAGCCCATGACAATTCAGAAATGAGCTTCAGTCTGGCTTTCTCTAAAAATAGTCGTTTTTCAGATTTTTGTCAAACATCTGCTCGCAGCGTCTACATTCCATGTCTCCTGCAAGCAGAACATTGCAATAATATGCTGTCTCATTACTGGTGATGTCAGTGCACAGGCAGGCTTCATTTAAGTGAAGGATATGGTGCAGGAGCTGGAATCGGTGCAATGATGCTGTAGCCTGCAGAAAGTGGACAACAGATGCACTGGTGCCCTTAAGCAGGTGCTTTTAACCATCAATCCCCTCCCTCATTATGCTTACACTCTTTGATATCATCAATCTGTGACGTCCATCTCATCCCAGGAGCGATAATGTGATGAAGTATTGTAATTTGCTTCCCTTACCCCACTCAAAATCTGCTTGTCTGCATCTGTTTTAGTTACTGATTTTCTCACCACCCCAAATGCCTTTCAGCACATCTCAGACAGTGAGGAGAGAGTCAGTATTCCCTTTATTTGGCTTTTGCAATTGTTAAAATCATAAAAAAGAGGGCTCCGTGTTGGAAAAGCTGCAGGATCATAAAATCAGACTGTGCTGCATTTCGGTCTATTTTGTCAGTGAAGAAATTGGTGCCTGTTCCTCTTCAGCAATAGATGTCTCTGTGTATTGTTGTGCAAATGTAGAGTTTGATAGGAAAAAAAATGCTCGGCTATCAAGCTCTGTTGTGGCTCCAGTGGAAATATTTCAGCATGACATCAAGTTTAGTTTGCAAGTAATAAGAAAGCACTGTAATTCTGTGGTTCTTGCTTTTAAACGAGCATGCTCATCTTTGCCAAGAAAAAAAACCGAAACAGCCAGAAAAATAGTGGTGACAAGAGGATGGAGTATTATAAAGTGCAGATATAGCAAATGAAAGAAGATGATGAAAACAGGGCTCAGGAGCTGTTAAAGCTGTTTAGTGCACTGTAACAAATTTTGAATTTTTCAAAAAATACCTCCACAACAATGGGAAGTTTTGTTCATCAGCAATACAGCGGGGCTAAGTTAGGGCCCTCACCAGTGTTGACTCAGTGTGTCATAATGTAGATGCTGGAGTTCAGTCCCTCAATAGTGACTGGCTATGTTATACAAGAGTGAGTCACCCAGAATTCCAGCCTGCACTCAACCCTGATTGGAGAAGCACCCAGTTCCTCTCACCATTTAGCAAACCCGTCTTGCTGCTGTTGCCTTTCTTAAAAACAGCATGTAAGTTATTCAGTAATATAATATGAGCTCTCCACCTCTTGGTACTATACTTGTAGTTAGTTTGTAAAAGATACTCAGTAGAGTTCCTGAGGTACTGTTACACTTCCTCAGGGCTCTACAAGGCTTAGTTTTTTAAGCTTATACTCTGATTTGTTAGACAAGATGTTGCTGCACTGTATGTTAGCCACTCACCAGCAACTTCATTAGATATACCATTATCAACTGCTTGTCAATGCAAATATCTGATTAGCCAATTGCATGGCAGCAACTCAGTGCATTTTAGACATATAGACATGGTCAAGACGACCTGCTAAAGTTCAAACCGAGCATCAGAAGAAAGGTGATTGCAGGGATTTAAGTGAATGTGACATGGTTGTTAGTGTCAGATGGGCTGAATTAAGTATTTCAGAAAATGCTCATCTATTAGGATTTTCCCCACAACTATCTCTAGGGTTTACAGAGGATGGTCTGAAAAAGAGAAAATATCTAGTGAGAACAGTTCTTTGGGCAAAAAATGCCTTGTTGATGGCAGAAGATACTGGCCAGAGTGCTTTGAAGCTGATGGGAAGGAAACAAAAACTCAAATAACAATCTTTACTACCAAGGTATGCAGAAAAGCGACTCTGAATGCACAAGATGTTGAACTTTGAAGCAGATGGGCTGCAGCAGCAGAAGTCCACACCAGGCGCTACTCCTGTCAGTGAAGAATAGAAAACTGAGGCTGCAATTCCCACAGGCTCATCAAAATTTAACAATGTAACACAGGAAAAACATTGTCTGCTCTGATGAGTCTCGATTTCTGCTGAGACATTCCGATCGTGGGGTCAGAATTTGGTGTAAACAACATGAAAGCGTGGATCCATCCTTCCTTGTATCAACAGTTCAGACTGGTTGGCGATCCCTTAGTGCCAACTAAGCAGTATTCAAAGCAACAGCCTAGAGTATTGTTGCTGACCGTTTTCATTCCCTTTGTACTCAAATGGCCCATCGGTCACTAGATCTCAGTCCAATAGAGCACCTTTGGGATGTGGTGAAATGGGAGTTTAGCATATTGATTATGCAGCCAACAAATCTGCAGCACCTGTATGATGTTATCATATCAGTATGGACCAAAATCTCTGAGGAATGTTTCCAGCATCTTATTGAATCTAAATGAAGGCAGCTCTGAAGGGAAAGTGGGGTCCAAACCTCATACTAGCACATGTATCAAATAAAGTGGCTTTTGAGTGTAATATATAATAAAATCTACATAATAATATAGTAAAGTTCATTTGTTTCATACTTATCAAATCTAGTGTTACAAAGTGCTTCCCAAAACCAAACAATAAGCAATTAGTTTGCATAAACATGTAAGATAATAGGCCATGCATGACTCAAGTGCAATGCCAAAATAAAGTAAATAAAATGCAATCCATAGTAAACAATAAATAACAATTAAAATAAAAAAAGAAAGTTAAAAGCATAAAATGTAGGGAAGATGAAGAGTGTCAAAGATATAATAAATTCTGTAATAAAATTTACAAGAAAGCACTATGATATAAATGAGTCTTTAATGGTGATTTAAAAGAAGACACCTCAGGCAGGTCACTCTGCAACTGAGGAGCCCTAACAGCAAACGCTCAGCCACCGTTTGTTTTTAAATGTGAGGTGGGAACAGTTATTTGGTTCCTGCCTGAAGATCTCGGGCTGCGGTACGAGGACGGCAGCTCCAGTATGTGTTCTGGAGCCAGGCCATGAAGGGCTTTAAAAGTAATAAGTAAAATCATTAAATCACTTCTAAACTGACTGTGCAGCCAGTGTAGAGTCATTAGAACTAGTGTAAAATACTAACTTTTCTTGGTTCTTGTAAGAAGTCTTGCCACTGCATTTTGAACTATTTGAAGATTCTAAATTGATTTTTGATTGATACCTGTTAAAAGACTATTGCAATAATTTAACTTGGAGGAAAGAAAAGCATGAATAAGAGTCTGGGTGTCACTAGTATTGCTAGTATTGATTGTATCCTGGCAATCTTCCTCAGGTGGTAGTAGCAGAACTGGGTGACCTTGTTTATAATTTTCTAAAAGGTGACATTAGAATGAAATAGCACACCCAGGTTTCTGACAGCTGATTTTACATGAACTCATGAAGGACTGAGGAGTGACTCAGTGATAGGATGGATTTTGTCTGGACCAGTGATAAACATTTCTGTTTCAGATGTAAGAAAGCTGGCTGTTGGATTTGGTGAAACCAACAGACCCCTGTCCTCCTGACAGTTTTACCTTGTTTTTTCTTTCTTTAAATTTTGTCATTTCTGCAAAGGTTGGCAGTACGGTTGTGCAGTGGTTAGCACTGTTGCCTCACAGCAAGAAGGTCCAGGTTTGAATTCAGCAGCCAGCCAGCTTAGGCCACTCGGTGTGGAGTTGTGTGTTCTTCCTGTGCTTGCGTGGGTTCTCTCCGGCTTACTCCCACAGTCCAAAGACATGCAAAGGGGTTAGGTTAATTGGTGATTCTACAACTGACCTTAGGTGTGAAAGTGAGCGTGAAGGGTTGTCTGTCTCTGTTTTGTCTCTGCAGCAGTCTAGTTACCTGCCCAGAGCGTGCAGATAGGCTCCAGCAACCGCCGCGACCCAGACTTGGATAAGTGGAAGAAAATGAATGTATGATAGCTGCAAGTGTTTGTAAATCACATTGCTTCGACTGCTGACTGATTGCTTTTGTTATATCTAGTCCCTAATCCCTTGAATTAATCTTTATTATATTAATATGACATGAGGTTCAGTTAATGTTGCATACAAATATAGTTGGCAGAAATGTCCCACAAAGAGCTACTTTTTAGTTTTATACTACAGCGTATTTCAGAGCCTGTATTTTTCACTTTTACTTGTGTAATGAAGTTGAATTACTTCAAGTTCCTCTAGTGTCCTTTTAACACAAGTATCCGTGCTTCTACTTCAGTAAGGAATGTGTGTACTTGTGCCACCTCTGTTCATAACCGAGAAAGTTTAGCCCTCTACACCCTGGTATAAATATGGACACTTCTGGCTCAGAAAAGTCAGTGATAGTGGCCAAGATGCAGGCGTGCTGGCTTCAAAATGTGGAGCCGAGAACCCAGTGGTTGATGTTAACGCGGTTATGTCAATTTTTTGTACACAGTCTGTGATTTTGTGCTGGGAGTTGTGATGCAATGTATAATGGGGGCTATTCCGGGATTTGGACCAAATCCTGTTGTACTGTACATGCTGTGGAACAGTTATAGAAGAAATTTTTCTTCTATAATTTGAGATCAGATCTCAGAGAACCCAGGAATACCACCAAACTGTGAGAGTTTTGGTGGCATGTATTTGAAATGAGATGTCAGGTGCACTGGAAGGTGCACTGGGAATTTAAAAGCGCTGACCCTTGTGGACAAGGCGAGCCAACAAGTCATTTTTACTGCCGTTTTTTCAAAGGGGTAGTTCACAAGGGCCATATAATTTTTTAGTGCTCTGTTTAAACCATTCAGACATCTTTCATGCTAAGCAATCCATGCTGTGTTCAGATCTGCCCTTAATCAAAAAGTGTCCAGTGCCTTTTCGTTATTCTTCTGTTTATTCCAAATAAAACTTCTGCTGCTGCCGCTGTTGGAAACATAAAACACATCACTTCCTGTGCACCAGAGCATCTTTCCTGAGAATGACCTACAGCAGCTGAGTGTTTAAAACAGCAAACATAAAAGCTTTCATGAGCGGGGAATAGGTTGAATCACTGTTGTGTTAAATCACTTGGCAGCAGCAGAGGGAGAGCTGAGATGAAACCTTTTGGGCAGTGGTGCTGTTGCTGGTAGGAGCTAAAAAGTTGAATGAAAATGTAATAAGCAGTGTGTTAATTTGGTCTCATATAACCCTCTGAGGCTGCCCCCTCACTTATATAAACTACTGTTAATAACATCAGATAATATAAGGCAATAAGGGAATTTTTAAATTCAAAACTCACTGACTCAACTTTCTGAACACATTGGGGAATGCTTCACACACTTGGTCTAAAAATGTCTTCAATAAAATCTGCAAAGTAGATGTCATTATCTTTTTTTGTACAGTGACTTAATCCTATTCAAACAGTTCTTACCACATTAGTTTGCTATTTTCAAACTGTGCAATGGCACTGGGTGCAGATTTTTTTTGTGTTAATAAGCGCCAAGTAACAGCAAATATTTATTTCATTCAGTGTCGATAAGACAAAATTGGTTATTTTTTTCTTATTGCAACAAATCCCTTTGAAATAGTAGAACCAATAGTGAATATTTCATATTACCAAGGACTGTTTGGAGTCAAAGATTGCCTTTTTATTTCCCACAATTGGGTAAAAACTGTCGTTTCATGATGGTGAAACAACAGATGATACTGTGCTTCTGCTGAAAATGCTCAGTGTATTAACCCACACCCAAAACAGTCTTCAAACAATGCAGCATTTCTTCCTCTTTAGGTGAAGTTTGTAAATATTATAAAAATCTGAAAGTAGTTTTACCGGCGCATTGATGCCTTGAGCAACAAATACATTTAAAATTAAGACGAAACAATGTAGCTGTAGAATATAAACTGTTGCAGTGTTCTGCAAACTTAAGACCAAAGCTGAGCCTGCGCTGCAGCTGAACATAGCGGCAACCTCTAGGGCTGAAAATTGAAGCTGACATGTCAGTGCCAAAAACTGCAGTTCCTCAAATAGCCACTTGAGGCTGGCTCCAAAACCAAAAAGATCACATTCACTTCTATGTTAAAATGCTTAACTTTACAGGAGAAATAATCATGTTTACAGCCTGGTACACAAAACAGTTATGGTCAGTTTAATTTTAAAACCTTTCTACTGGGATTCATTTGTTTAATATCTCAACTTCTTCCTTTTCTTCTTTTGGCTGCTTACGTTAGGAGTTGCCACAGTGGATCATGTGCCTCCATCTCATCCTATCCCTTGCAACTTCCTCTGTCATACAACCTTCCTCGTTTCCTTCTTCACTACATCCATGTACCTTCTCTGTGGTCCCTAGGGGGAAAGCGTGTTAGGAAGAAGACATGAAGAGGGTTTGTCAAACATAAGAGGATGTAATAGTATGAGATGAAGGCAAATAATCCAGACTTTATTTTCATGTTAGCACTAATGAGCAGGTATCTGTCTTTGTAATACACCAATACATTATATCAGTATAGATTATTTCGAACCAAGCTACCTAGACAGCGCCAGCATTAGCTGACAACTCAGCACTCCACTTTCTCTCCAAGATGACTACAGCTATAATGCTCAGCCTGAGACCTCAAAATGGTAATCAAACCAGAAGATGTCCATATTTTTTTATACAGTCTATAAGCTGAACCTACTGAGCTTGAAAAAGAACACATCCAACTTGGCTTTGAATACTCAACCCACCTGTGCAGGTACCATCCATAGTCAGTATCTCTCCTCCCTTTTTTTTAACCAGGGAAAACACATTACCTCAAGACAGGGATGAGTAACCAAGAAATAAAAATAGAAATTCAATTTTGCCTCGCTTTAGTATTCCTGTATATCATCATCTTGAGCGTGTGCCCTGGTTTTCACCGCTGTACCCTTCTGTCTGTTCGCTGAAGCCACAGAGCAATTAGACGGAGGAGAGCGAGACTTCCAAAGAAAAAAAGAATGTCAGCGTGAAGCTATACTTGGCTGGATGTTACTGTTGTTTTCTGTAATAAATTACTAAAACCACTGCTTTCTCACTGGAATATTGGTGCCATTGCACAACAGGCTACAGGTAAAAAAACACCCCCCCCCCCCTCAATTCTGAAGAGGATAGACCACGAAGAGGCCAATAATTCTACACCTAACCATATCATAAGTGGTCTTCACTGTTCACATAGCCTTTATGTCTTCACAAGTTCATCACTGGACTTTCCAGTGTTAATTCTATTCATGTAAAAGAAGCAGCCAAGAAAGCTGAATATGTAGGAAGTATACATTATATAAAATCTGTTTCTGACTTGCATCTCTGACTTAATATATTATTAAATAATATCATGAAGTGTTTCGCTGAGAGTCGCAGAGGTTGTTAAGTATAGGAGAACACAGTGCACACCTCTTGCTTCCTCTACGATTATATGAATTTTTGACCAAAAGGACATCTTCTAGCTTCAACTTTTGCCCTTACTCTTCAGTGAATATTCTTCCAGGCAAGCTGGCAGCAGATCAAACTCATACTGATGCTCTTATGTACCACACCGCCTACATGAGACCACTGTGGCACGTCAGCAGCTACTATTATGATCATTTTTCTTGTTTATGCTTTTTTTCTTGCAGTTTTGAATGTCCATTTGCACTCAGCTCTGTACCTCCAGGTGCTGCTTCAATTCGCTGTTACGCTCAGGTATGAAGCAGTTAGCAGTTACTTTTATTTTCCACTACAGTCCATTTCTGAGTGACATTTAATACATTTATTAGAAATCTGTTCCTCATTTTTCAAATCCTCATTTTTCAAAGAGTGCATTAAAGTGGGCCTATACGTTTCATATATTTCCCAAAAATTTGGGATCCCTTGCAAATTTAATCGTTTTCCAAAGAAAAACAATTGAGTGCAGTTCAAAGAATTTTGTCCATTTCAAACAATTAAAATTAATCAGATGATTTTTAAAGAAGGCCTATTATCAGCAACTGTCAGTCCTCTGCATCAATCTCCTGGTATGGCTGCTAATCCAAGTTAATCATTTTATAAGACGAATTGATCATTAGAAAAACCTTTAACATTTCTGCTGCACAGATGAAAACCTTTGTACAAATAAGGGAGCAAGAAACTGGAGCATGGCTGTCA
The DNA here is from genome assembly GCA_015106775.1 of Etroplus canarensis. Lineage (NCBI taxonomy): Eukaryota > Metazoa > Chordata > Actinopteri > Cichliformes > Cichlidae > Etroplus > Etroplus canarensis. The sequence continues at coordinate 23,036 of VUQH01013986.1, forward strand.
GGAATTGCTGTGTGTGTGGAGAGTATGGACCCAAAAGGAGGACTCCAGGAAGCAAGACAAGAAAACTTACAGAGGGCTTTATTCGGCCAAAATGTCCCTAAATCAACAAAGTCCATAAGCTGAAATACCAGGCATGAAAACCACAGGGAGCAGAAACACACACACAAGCAGGGAACCAACACTGACTATGCAACACAGAAAGAAAGAACTCAGAAACTCAAACGCATAAAAGAACTAAAAAAAAACACTGAAAATCAAACTACAAAAAACCCAAGTCCATGACAATGGCATTCTTTAGGTTTAGTATCTAAAAACCAGCAGCAGCAGTTTGTTTGTTTACAGGCTCAAAATGGCCAGAAAGTCTATTGTTGTACGTAGAAAGGAATGCTAATCAGTGCAGGAAATTGCAAGGAAACTTAAAATCTCTTACCATGGTGTTAACTTCTCCCTTCAGAGAGCAGCACAAACTGGCTCTAACAAAGACAGAAACAGGAGTGGGAGGCCCAGATGCACAACTACAGTATGCAAGAAGACAAATATCTGAGAGTGTGTAGTTTAAGACAAAGACGCCTCATAGGTTGTCAACTGGCAGCTGCACTAAATAGTACCCGTCACACACCAGTGTCAGCATCAACAGGGAAGAGGCAACTTCAGGATGCTAGACTTCATAGTGAAATTGCCAAGAAAAAGCTATACTGCAGACTAGCCAAAAAGAAAAGACTTTTTTTTGATAAGGATGATCAAAATCCCTATTAACCAACAGCTCCATTTTCAGACTGCTTTGAAATGTCTATAATTTGATGATGTCGGACACTGCCTTGCCACCCACCAGCTGTACAAAGATTCTATTTACAAGGGGCAGCCAATCAGAAGAAAGCTGGATTAAAGGTAGGGTGAAAGGAGCTAAAACAGTTTGTTTCAGGCAGAGGATGAGCACTAGGGCCAAGTTCAAGATAAATAAGCGGTTGTTGTGAATCATTTAAAGCTACTTAAGTCTGAGAATAAAACCAGTAGGTCCCCATTACAATGAGTAACAAGTGAGAAAACTCACATTCATTGTTAAAGAATTATTACTGATTCCCACACCCTTTGGCTGTTTTGTCATGCTTCAGATGTCTGAGTTTTTGGCAGATTTAACAAGGAGTGATTCATTTAGATAATCACAGCCTTGAGACATTTAATGTCCATTAATTTGCAATAAAATTAATACAAATTTGTGAAGCAGAGGAAAGGGCTACAACTCCAGGTAGAGAACCACAGGATTAGTTTTCCCAGGTCCTCATGTGCATTCCATATAAGCATAGTTGCGGGCCAAACATCCTGTTTCATGTCAGCAGCCCTCCCCAACAGCAGCAGTCTCCAATGCCACTCCACAAAAAACAGCTAAGGAAAGACTTGAGGAAAATGATAAAGAGCCTAAGGTGTTGACTCAGGCTCCAAATATTCTATATCCCAACCTAGGATATGCTGATCGATCAAAGCGCCACATCACAAAACACAGGACACAAAGGATCTGGCCAGTGTACAAGTGCCAGACATCAGAGAACCCCCAAGAAGTCCTGTGTCCAGCAAGCAAAATAAGCCAAAGCTGTACTGCTGCCATTAAGGTGACCTTCACAATGTTAGGATTTAATGTTGTGGCTGATCAGTACATAAATAAAGTCCTTTAGAAGGATTGCACAGTAGAGCCCCCCCCAAACATTTTTTTTTTTTTTACAATGAATGATCTGATGCCAGCGCTTTCCATTTCCTTCTATAAAAGCCAGAAGGTCCATCAGGCAGGCTGAAGCTTATCTGGAAGGAAGGGTAACCATAAACACTGTTGCAAAGTTGAAATATTTGGAACTTGATGATCATACCTGTTGTAGGATGTGTTGTCATTCCTTCATAATATATTGCAAAAATGTTCTTTATTTCTGATTTAACGTGGTGGCTCCTATATAACCAGTTACAAAGAAACAAAAAACAAAAACTTCTGCATTCATGTACCTATGTTGCATTCTCATACAACTGATTAAAGGCACAGTTTTTCCGTAGAACAAGTACAAATAATGGGTTGTGGTTTTATTATGTAAAGCATCTGAGTTTTGACTTGTGACACTCTTATCTTATTTTGTTATTTGGAATTCAGGTATGGGAGAGAAAATATTGGCCGTGCCAAGCCCCTGAGCACCCACAGAGCTAGAGCCTATATGCGCTCTATCACACCTTGAATAAGTCGAACTAAAGCTCCTATCTATAAAGCAGCTGATAATAAATAAGCACAAAGGCTTCAGTGTCCTACTCAAGGACATGTGGGCAGCTGGATTCACTGACTGCATGCAGAGTTCAATCATGTGGCCATCAGTTTGTGGATATACTGATCTTTCCTGTA
>VUQH01013997.1:1520-13171 GCA_015106775.1 Etroplus canarensis
TCTCTCTCTCTCTCTCTCTCTCTCTCTCTCTCTCACTCACACTCACACACACACACACACACACACACACACACACACACACACTACAAGGACTTGTTGATTTCAGGGGCAAAGCCTAAGAAGCAGACTGGAAGCAATTTAGATCACGTCATTATTTCACTGCATAGTCTTTTCCTATATGCACCATAGACCTGGAAATGACCATTCTAAGGATTTCACAATGACTGTTGTGGAAGCAGGGCCATTTCCTGGATTTTTAAAATAGGTTGACACAGAGGGAGACCAAGAACAAACAATCGATGGCCTATTCTCAGCTCCCAGTAAACATTACACATCTTGGTTTGTTTAGCTGAGATGTGGTCTGTGTCTGGATCCATCCTAAATCATGACAGGAGCCAAATACACAATAGGACAGGAGAGAAAATCGTGTCTGTATCAGTGTGGCTTCAGCAGGGATTTTATTAGATAAAAGCTAAGAATAATTTTTGGAACGCATTTTTTATGACATAAATCAAATAGACTTCTACTCTGAAGAAAGCTTATAGAAAACAGTACATAAAATATGAGAATGCAGGAAGTGCCTAATACTCCATGCTTCATCTACCCCCATGTTCAAATGAAGTCTGCACCCATAGTGATGCCTACCTCCTTTGTTCCAAGGCATACAGGCAAGGGATAGATGCTCCTTAGCCAGTTCACTGTTGCATTCTTAATTGATGTGCTACTTATATGCACATAACCATGATTCTTAGGATTTAAGTAATTGCTAAGTTTCATTTTTCTGTTCTTTTGATTACTTTTTGTACTTTTTTGCATGATTTATTTTGTCATTCAAACCACCTTGTCTATCACCTATTTGCAGGACTGCAATAGGTGACATACAGGGTGGTGCTCATTTGCACCTTAAAGTGTGTGTCTTCCACCATTCAGACAGTTCTTTGCATATAGTTTGCTTGAGTCCTTTTAAAATTTGTTCTGTTGACATCTTCATTTGTTTTCCAAGTAAGACAGATTAAAAACATGAAAATCTGTTTCTATCTATCATACAAAAAATTTAAGTTGTTTGTCTGACATGAGGCCAAGCAAACCTTCCATTTTGCCTTAAGCAAATTAAAAATTTGTGTTCTGTCTGAAAAACTCAGGCTTTCTGTCTGTGTATGTTTCCATGGTGCTTTTTAACTCTAGGACCCCCATAAATTACATATACACCATGTGTAAGCCAATGTTAATCTGGTTATGTGCTTGGTTGGTTTTGTAATGTTGTTTTGTTGGTTAGCAGGAAAACTCCAGAGAGAATGGATTTCCATTAAATCTTAAAAGAGATTCTGCCCCACTTAGAAGTGATTACCTTTTTTAGATGAACTTGGTCCAGACCCAGATGCAGGAGCTTTTAGAGGGATTCATTACCACTTTGAAATGGGGCTATATCTTATTCAGAAATACATATAAAACTGAAATAAGAAACACCAGACTACATAATCTTGTTTAGTCTTAGTCTGTTTTTCCAGGTGTCCAGGTCAGGGAGGCAGCAGTTTGAGAAAGAATCCCAGACTTTCCCCTCCCCAGCCACCTCCTCCAGCAATCCAGGGGGGACACCAAGGCATTCCCAGGTCAGCTGGGAGACAGTCTCTCATGTCCTGGGTCTTCCCCAGGGTCTCATCCCAGAGGGATTTTCCCAAAACACCTCAAGTGAGAGCCGTCCAGGGGGCATCCTGATCAGATGCCCGAACCACCTCAACTGGCTCCTTTTGATGTGGAGGAGCAGCGGCTCTACTTTGAGCCTCTCCCAGATTCCTCACCCTATCCCAGCAACCCTGCGGAGGAAGCTCATTTTAGCCGCTTGTATTCTCAAGCTCATTCTTTCGGTCATTACCCAAAGTTCATGACCATACAGTAAGTGGAGGAGTTCAAGTACATAATCTTGATGTTCTTAAAATTTCCAAATCTCCTCATGGATCAAGGGACTAAATTCATGCATGGTGTGGAGAGGATCTTTACCCCTGTTAAGCAGTTTCAGACTGCTCTTGTTTGTTTAATTGCCTTTTTCTTCATTTTTTAAATTTTTTATATTTTGTTTCCTACTTATGCAGAAATATAGAAAATTCAAAGTGTTCCCAAATGTTCAAGCACCATATATGAGGTGAAAACATCACAATATGGATCCACTTTAAAATTCAAATTTATATCTAATGAGTAACTTATCATTTTATAGCCGGTTGTCTCCACTAGCTGGAAGATATTAAAATATTACAACAGAACAGCAGCTGTGTGCTCTCACTTCACTCCTGAATACTGGCTGGTTCAGTTGCAGAAAGGACTGGCCAGTGCAAATCACGTCTGATGGACAAAAGGCTCACACCTGCATAAGTCCTCCAAACTTCTGTGGACCTTCACTGGTCTGCAGAACTCTTTGAAACAAGTCGACAATGACTGACATTTTTACCTGCATCCTGCTCCTGTTGAGCTTGTCAGGAACTTTTGGCAAGTACGTTTACATTATGGAGAAAAAAGATTGGCATGAAGCTCAGAGTTATTGTCGGCAGATGTACACAGACCTGGCCCCTGTCAGTAATCAACAAGATACTGTCAAACTTCAGGAGCTCTCCGACAATTTTGATGACTATATCTGGATAGGACTGGAAAGGAATTCTTCAGACAAAGAGAAATGGATGTGGTCAGGAGGTGGAGCGGCATCCACATTTTTCTGGGCAGAACAAGAACCGAACAACCTGCCTGGTGAAGACTATGCCTTCATGAAGCATAACGTGTGGTATGATGCAGGAGCACACTTTGAAAAATACTTCTTCTGTTATAGTGCAGTAGTGGTGAGGGAGAAAAAGACTTGGGAGGAAGCTTTGGAGTACTGCAGGGAGAACCACACTGACCTGGCTAGCGTGGCATCTGAGACCGAGCTGCTGCTGATCCAGAAAGAGTTGAGCAAAAATGACGCCACTGAACACGTCTGGATTGGCTTGCATTTCTCCTCCGGGGACTGGCAGTGGGTGGACGGGCAGGAGCAGGACTATGAGGCCTGGGGTCAAGGCGTAAAAACACTGTGTCCACACCCCAAGATGAAGTGTGCTGCCTTACAGGCAAACGAAGGGGGTGAGAGTGTTTGGGTGGCTCGTGACTGTAAGGAGAGACTCCATTTTATTTGCTACTGAACCTTGCAAAATTAATATTGATTACTCTTTAAATATTGTGGGTAACATGCTTTGGTTTATGACTGTCTATCGCCTTATTTTACTCCTTAATGTGTATTTTCTTTCTATCTTGTCAAAATTGTAAGATCAGCTTTCTATCCCTGCTTAAACACTGATAAATGTTACATAATGAATAAACCGAGGTTTGCTGAAAGTTATAATACAGTATGTTACTTGAATTAAACTCCAGTCTTCATTTGTTCACGGTGATGCTGTCAAGTTTTGAGAACATCTTGCTGTGTGCACACAGAGTGAACCTACACATTTTGAAACAAGGGGGGGTTAGTTACCTGGCACTGTGCTGGAATTTCAGATCTAACAATAAATAAATATATCAATGCATATATCTTTCTTGCTTATTTTCTAACTAAGTGAAAAGATGACATTATATATGTATATACAGCCAGTAACCCTGGATTTTGTTTGAATAAAGTAGACCTGCTTAAAAAATGCTGCATCAAGAGCTGTTTTTTTTATTCGAAATTTTGGCGTAAGTTTATTGTGCTGCATATGCAGTGGACATTCTAGAGTCTATTGGAGCCTTCAGTCAGTTGTACCACTGTACATACACCGATCAGGCATAACACTGGTCACTGATAGGTGAAGTGAACAACAGTGAATGTCCCTTCATCATAGCACCTGTTAGTGGGTGGGAAATATTAGGCAACAAGTGAAATGTTTGTCCTCAATGTTAATGTGTTAGAAGCAGGAAAAAAGGGCAAGCGTAAGGATTTTATCGAGTTTGACAAGGGGCAAACGACTGGGTCAGAGCATTCCCAAAAGCGCAGCTCTTGTGGGGTGTTCCTGGTCCGCAGAGGTCAGAAGGTCAGAAGTGGTCCAAGAAAGGAGCAGTGGTGACAGGGTTATGGGCGGACAAGGCTCATGATGCACATGGGGAAGCAAAAGGGGGACCAACAAGATATTAGACAGGTGTTCATAATGTTATGCCTGACTGATGTATGCATGTGGAAAGGTTGAAATGAAGGCATATTAGATATTCTTTTTGGCTTTGAAAGATGTTTGGACTTGGATGCTGCCAGGCTGACAGGCCATGGTTTCTGATGTAGAAAATGGTGAGTAATGTACTTTCTATGGATTGGGCTTTGAAGTTAATATGGAGTCTCACATTTAGAAAAAATTTGATTGTGTTCGTGCCTTGATTTATGCCACAATGATCATCTATCACGCTTGCTGCCAACTTCATAGATAATGGTTTTAGCAGCTTTTACCATCAAAATAGGAGACAAGAAAGGAAAAAGTCCTCCACAGTCTTAAGAGCACATGTACTCCCCTATCTCTGGCACCAAGATCACGCAGGCAGAGAGGTCGCATTCCTGTCGGCACAAAGCACGGTTAGCCCGGCTAGCTGAATGGCGGCGTCTGGAACACTGTCGCTGAGTAAAAACAAGGACACAGCAGTCTCTGTACTCACGCCGTGAAGTTTGCTGGAGTCGGATGTAGTCCAGCTTATTGTCCAGTGAGCAAACGTTGGCCAAGATGATGGAGGGTAGTGCTGGCCAGCTAGGGTTTGTTTTTAGCCTAGCACGGACATTGAGAATTATTGAGAATTCAAGAGTCTGATGGCTTGGGGAAAGAAACTGTTGCACAATCTGACTGTCTTGGTCCTGATGCTGTAAAACCTCTTCCCAGAGGGCAGCAGAGAGTCCATGGTGGGGGTTCCCAATGATGGTACGAGCTCTGCTGAGACAGTGTTTGTGTGCAATATCCCAGACGGATGGAAGAGAAGTACCAATGATTTCATCTGCAGTCTTCACCACTCTCTGCCAGTCTGGGGCACTGGAGCTGCCAAACCAGACGGTGATACAGCTGGTCAGCACGCCCTCTATGGTGCCTTGGTAGAAAGTGGTGAGAATGGGAGGGGAGAGGTGTAATCTCTCCAGCCGGCACAGGAAGTGCATATGCTGCTGGGCCCATTTAACCAGTGATGATGTGTTTAGTGACCGGTCCAGATGATCATTTATCTGCACCCCCAGGAATTTGGTGCTGCTGACTACATCCACAGTTCTTCTGTTAATGACAAGTGGCGAATGAATGGGCTGGATTCTCCTAAAGTCGATGATCATTTTGATGATCTGCCAGGCAGAGCAAGACCACAGAGAAAGTTCATGGATGTACAAAAGGGGAACATTCAGACAGTTGATGAAATAGAAGAGGATGCAAGGGATAGTGAGATAGAGGGAGATGATCTGCTATGGTGACTGCTAAAAAGAGCAGCCAGGAGAAGAGGAAACATGTATTTCCTTAATGCCTTGTTTTGAGAGAACACAAAATTGAAAAGAATAGGGCAAAAAAATCATGATGAACTAAAAAACAGATGAGATTTTAAGTCAATTCTTGGTGTTACCACTTTTAATCTTCAGCACAGCCTGAACTCTCTGAGGCAAGCTTTCTTGTTATTTCTTTAAGTAGTCTTCAGGAATAGTTCTCTAGGCCTCTTGAACGACATTCTAATGCTCTTCTTTGGATGTTGGCTGCCTTTTGCTTCTTTCTCTGGCAAGATGCTCCCACACTGCTTCAGTAATGTTGAAGTCTGGGCTCTGGGGAGGTCAATCCATGACTGATAGCCTCCCATTGTTTTTCTACCCATTTAGGCTCTTACTACACTGGCGGTGTGTATGGGATCATTGTCATGTTGAAAAATTAAGTTGTTGTTAGTGAGGCACTTTCCAGATGGTATTGCATAGTAGATCATAATTCCAACAATTTTGACAAGCTCCTCAACGCCAGTACCTGAAATGCAGCCCTAAACCATGACAGAGCCTCCACTGTGTTTCACAGATGGCTGTAGACACTCACTATTGTACCTCTCTTGACCCCCCCCCGTACATATTGTAACAATTTGAACAAAACTGTCAAACTGGAAGTCATTTCTTGTGTAACTCAGCACACCTCAGCTTTTTCTCTTTGTATCCCTTCCTTAACCCAAGAGCACTAATGTACATTTTTGTAACTCCATCGCGGACATTGGTTGTATTTTACCCAATATAATATACCCCCCCAAAAATACTTTTCATCAAAATATATTAAAACACAACAATAAATGGCAACTTTAAGTACTCTTCTTTTATTTCTAGCTATACAACAGCAACATCCAGCAGAGACAGAGAGGCAGAAATGGCAAACATTTGCCTAGCAACATGTGCCTCTGCAGAAAATCTGCAGAAAATGTGTGGAATCTGCCAGACACAGATTCTGTGTGGGCCTTCTGATGAGGTTTTAGCGAGCAGTAGATGTAGTTCAACTGAAGGGCTAGATCTGTCTCTCAAGTCCTGTGTCAGAGCTTTGCTGGATTTTAGATATTGTTCATCTACTTTAGATTGTTTTTAGGCCTGCCACTTCTTTTTTTGTGTCAGATTTTTTAAAGACAGACCGCACAACATGCCAAGGTATGCCAAATTTTAGCGCTTTGGGATTCACCTTGTTGGTGCAAAAGTACTATTTTATGCCTGTCAAACTGTGTTATCTTTGGTCATTTTCATGGATGCAACTAAGTAAATAGGAGCAAATTATATGTTTTTGTGACAGGCTGCGAAGAAGAAGAAGAAGAAGAAGAAGAAGAAGAAGAAAATGATTAAAGATAAAACTGGTTCTTTGCAAAGTTGTCTGTTCTGTGGAGATGAAACACTGGTTCATCCCTTGTGTTGCATTTTTTTTTATACTTGAATGATTCATAGGTCAGTGTTGAGTGGCTTAACACACACAAAAAACATTCCTCTGGAAATGGTCAGCTACAAGAAATCAACTGAACATGGGTGAAAAGCAGCTAAAGTACAAAGAAAAACTTTAAAATACTTTTAGAAAGCCTGAAGAACTATTGCTCAACACTAAAATGACATGAAAGTGTTAGAAATGAAACATGTTTCAAGGCTTTTGCTTTGCACCTAAGGTCTGACACATGGATTTCATTGCATCATAACAATACATAACATACTGTGGGGGTGAAAGATGGTGTAAATGCAACAAAACAACCTTAAGGAACATTAGGTTACCGTTTTGAATGTAAAAAATACCTCTGCAATAATAGACAGCCATCAGTGCTCTGGATGGGACTTCTTAACAAGAGAGTAATAAACCACAAACTTGACAAAGAGAGAGGGAAGAGGAGAAGATGTGTGGAAACAGGAAGAGAGAAGGAAGACAGCAGGAACTGGAGGTTGTATGTTGGCTGTTAGCAGGGAAAGCATTTGCATGAACAATTCTGTACACAAGAGGGCAGCAGTGACTAAAAATATTAAATCCACAATTGACTCAGTCAGGTGTAATGGAATAATTATGTGTACTGTAAGGATATTCTTCATAAACTGACCTGTTGATGAGATCTCAACCCCAATGCTGACAGTGGACTCTTGATCAAACCTGGATGAGTGCAAACTGAAGAGATGAAATCAGCATAAGAGAGAAATATTTTTCCCTGATCTGCAAAAGCTTCACAGCAATGATGACAGCAAGATGATAACAGGAGCTATGCAACAACACAATAAACAATGCAAGGCATGAAAGGACACAGTTCTTTCCTCTTATCAACAATCTGACACAGTAATGCATCTAATGATGGATATATATTGCTCAAAAAAATTAAAAGGTGGTGTACCTTTCAGCTACTCCCTTGTTTTCTCCACCAAGTGGTCACCACAGCAGATTAATCCCCATTGGTAATTTGACAGATGTTTTACGCCAGATGCCGACACAACCTTCCATGGTGAGAGGGGCTTGTGTCCCCACCTGGAACTGAACCAGGGACCTTTTGCTTCAAAGGCAAATGTGCAAATCACTGCACTACCAGGGACACTAAAATTAAAAGGACACTTTTTAATCAGAGTATAGCATCAAATCAATTAAAATTCTGGGATATTGATGTATGTAGTTTTTTTTTAACCCCCTTGAATTGAAGCTGAAAGTCTGCACTTCAAGCGTATTTTGACTGTTTAATTTAAAATCCACTGTGGTGCTGTGCAAAGACAAAATTACAAAAATATGTGTCATTATCCCAAAATTTAAGGAGTTAACTGTATATAAAGCATGAGGTATTTTAAAGGTAATTTGTAAGTGTGCATCTGCTGCCCTCTTAGAAATGTAATGGTAACATATAGTTTTTTTAATTAAAAATATGTCTTGTTTAAATGTACTCACCACATCTGATGTTCTGTAATGTTCTGTGAGCCTAATTTTAGATTCAAGGCAAACAATAAACCTGAGTCTACATTTCTTTATTTCAATACATAAACACAAAAGCAAAAGAGAGATGGTGAGTGAGAAAGGCTGGGGAGAGAAAAAAATGAAAAAAGTGATAAATGAGAAACCAGGAGAGGCAGTTTACACTACATGTAAGTGTATTTACAGAGTCTGCAAGAGGAAAAATTCCACTGTGTGCTTGAAATTAACTTATCAACTTAACAGTTTGAAGACATGTTTTCCTTCAGTCCTTTTTCAGCATGTTCTGTTGACCTCCTTATTTGTTCCCCAAATAAGATGATATAGCAATATGAAAAACAGTGTCACATTTTCTAATGTGAAGCAAAGCAGCCCTCACCTTCTTCCTTAAGAAAATTTAAATATTTGTTTAGTGTGTTCTGGCACAATAACTTTGGCCTTTTTTGTCTGTTCATACATGTGTCCTTCCAATGCATTTTTGATTTAAAAAACAGTAAAATGCCCACCTTCTAACCCCATGTGAAAGGATATTTGTGCAGTTGGCTATATATATATTGAACTAAGTTAAAAAAAAGTTTTCCATAACATAGCTGCCATTTAGCTGTCTAAACCTAATCAAGCCGCCTAAAGTTATCACAAGTGAGCACAAGTGTGACTGCCTCTATAAAAACAGAGTTTTGGGAATTTCATGATCTGGAGTAATCAGAGTTGTGTTAACTCAATGCCAAGGTCTTACCAGGAGTGGATGTCCCAGTAAATTCACCCCAAGATCAAACTGTTCAATGAAACTGCTGCCAGGAGAAAGCCTCTTCTCTCTAAGCAGTACAGATTAGGTTTGCAATATTGCATCTGAACAAATCATAAGCTTTAAGTGTCCTTTGGACACACAAGACCAAAGTTGAAAAGTTTGGCCACAATGCACAGTGCCATGTTTGGAGAAAATCAAACACAGCATATCAGCTCAAACATCTCAACAACTGTCAAGCAAGGTGGTAGCTAGACTTCTAGCTCACTGCTGTCTGGCTGTTCTAAAAGTTGATTAAAAGCCTTCAGTTGATTCAAAGTGCTGCAGTGAGAACTGCAGGGACAGTTTATTTGGATGTATCAGCCTCATGATGGTCTCCTTCACTTGCATCAGTATCTCTTTGGGTCTCGTATTAAGAGCTCCAGAGAAAAGCTACCAAATTCTCTAATGCATCGAGACTCTCTGTCCACCCTGTGTTATGGTCCCGTCCTCTAGGTGTGGACCCACCTTCTTTCTGTCTCTCACCCTTCAACTCTCTCTTCCCTCCTTTTCTGTGTTGTGTTTATTCTGTGTTGGGACATTAAATGTGCTTTATTGCAGGAACAAGTGTGGCTGTTATGTCATGCCTCTAGCACACCTGCCCTTCAGCCTCCTGATTCCAGGCAGAGGTTCATAAGCGAGGCAGATGCCACCACTCATCACCCCCGCCCGTCACAGACTTGTATAGCACCACTTCCTCTATTCCACTATTAAGTAATTTCCCCCCAGGGATTAATAAAGGATGCTGATTCTGATTCCTATTTACCTGAGCACCCTGCACCTTTTCAAGTGTTGTATTATCGAAAGACTTGTCTTGAACTGCGACCCGCATTCCAAGTCCATCTGTTCTGTGAAACCATGACATGTAACAGAGAGGAAAGATAGTCTTCTCACTCAGATAACCCAGGTTACAAGGTAACCAAACACTAAGCAGATTTGCTTAGAGGCTGGTGACACGTTCCCCATTAAATGCTTCCAGGTACAAATATCCTAACCAAATATGGAATGGAAATGTCATTAAAGTTTTAATGCACTTAGAAATTCAAAATTTGTACCTGTTAAATTTCTGATGATAAAATACTTCACTCATCTGCTATGTGTTGGAACTCTATCTACAAGATGAGAATGTTAAGATCATTTAGTCTAAAAATAGTATAAATGAACAGCAGGTGTGTGTTCCCACTTGAATCCGGATTATTTACTAGTTCGGTGAACAAAAGAGACGTCTTATGCAAACACGTTCTGAAGAACAAACACCAAAGGTCACAGCTCCACCGAATCAGGCCTCTGTGGCTCTTTATTGTTCCGCAAGACTCTTTGAAACGAGACAACAATGAATGGAATCTTCTCATGGTTCCTGCTCTTTATGAGCTTGCCTCGAACCTTCAGCAAGCATAGAACTATGCACACTTGTCTCTCTGTGCAAATCAAATTCGTTGACTTTCTGCTCGGCCAGCTGCAGTATGACATAATGCATAATGATGTGGCTCACTGAAAGGAGCCAGGCAGAAATTAGAATGTACCTGTGACCAGAAAATGTGTGAAACTCAAGTTGTATTAATGTTTCACTGATGGATACACAAGAGATTCAATGAAATAAATGGAGGCATTTATGAGTAGAGACTATATCCCTTCCCCTCTTGTAACTGAAGACAACTGAAGACATTTAACCTAAACTTTTGCTCAGTCATGTAGCATAGTGGTTTGTGCATTCGCCCTACAAGTAAAAGGTACCTGGTTCAGTCCCAGGTGGGGACACAAGCCCCTCTCACCACGGAAGAGCATCTGGCGCAAAACCTCTGCCAAATTATCAGGGTGGATTATTCTGCTGTGGTGACCCCTTGATGGAGAATACAAGCAGCAGTCAAAAGATACATTAATAAACTCAAACTGGACAGTGATAGAAGTTGGAGTGTGAGAACATCTCTTAGATAAGACTGATTTTATACGGAATACTGCTCCTACAAATTACTCTTTTGTGTTAAATTTTCCTTTAAACTAGCAAAACTAAACCCAAAAGCAGAGATATTTCATAGATGATTTCTATTATTACTATTAATCTTCAAAACTTCCTCAATAACCTGGCCCCACTTAAATCAAGATCTGTCACTTTTACTCACTCTTCACCTTGGTTCACCCCTGATCTTCGACTTCTCAAAGCTAAAGGACGCCAACTTGAATGCCTGTACCGGAAAACTGGTCTCACAGTACACAAACAAATGTACTTTGATCATATTTGTCATTTTAAGGACTGTATCATGCAAACAAAATCCAATTATTATTCTGGCTTAATCAATGCAAAAGTTGGTGATTCCAGGGCTCTCTTTACTTTGCTCAGAATTACTACACAACCTCCTGATGCACTCCCTCCACATATGTATTCCACTTCCTTTTGTAATACACTCATTACATTCTTCTCTGCTAAAATTAATAACATCCATCAGCAACTTCTTCCTGATAAAGACCAAATCCCTTCTTCTCCCCATCCTCCA
>VUQH01013998.1:4267-15007 GCA_015106775.1 Etroplus canarensis
ATGACGATGTTGGGGTAGTGGAGGAAGGCTCTGGGGCTGAGGTGGTAGTTGTAGACGGACTGAGTGTGGGCCTGCAGGTAGTGCTTCATGTCCTCTGGATTGAAGGAGAAGTGGGAACCCACCATGGGGGACGACATGGAAGGAGAGGGGGTGTAGGGCAGGTGGGGGGTGGGGGTCATAGACAGAGCCGGCGACAGAGTTGAGGCCAGCAGACCTCCAGAGCCAGGCAGGGGGGAGATGGGAAATGGGGACAGAGGCTCGGGGTGGACCCTGGGGGGAGGTCTAGGGAGCCCAGCAGGGTTCGGGGCCCCACCATAGACCCTGAACAGAGAATCATGAGGCAGGCGGGGGGGAAGGAGACCCCTGAAAGCCCTCTCAGGACCCACGCCCCTCTCCTCTGCACCCACAGCCTCCTCTAGCTCTGAGTTGGTGGAGGTGCCATCGCTGCAGTCGCTCACAGAGCCACGAGCAATGCGGCGACCCACACTGCTGAACATGCCTGGGCTGCGCAGCTCCTCACTGGACGAGAGGACCTCTGATGGCGTGGAGGGGGGGAAACGGAAGTGGGTGCCTCCAGTTGGCACAGGAGGGGCACTCTGTGGGACTCCTCGGGCTGTGAGGGAAAAAAGAAAATTTTAATTACTGCCAAATATCATTTCTTTGCTCTGTGAATTATACACTGTCCAACCAAAAAATTACCACCTGTATTTAGCTATACAAACAGGTACAAGTCTCTGATAATTACTGCAGTGAATAATACATTACGGCTGGCAACAGGTTATTTAACCCCAACTGATGCAGTGAGTAGCTTCTTATTTCTTAAACAACCATGCTGCAAGACGTATCCCATGGTCATGGAAAAGATGTTACTCTCATTTCAGAAGGGTCAAATTATTGGCCTGTATCAAGTGCAGAAAACAACGATTCATTAAACCACAAAAATGGCTTGATGTTGTTGGAAAAGAATCTTGAATGAACGTGATCAGTAATCACATAGAAACCTAGTGAAAACAAATAATAAAAAAACGAATAAACAAAAAACGCAGTAGAAAACACAGTTGGGTTTGATAGTGTTTAATGGTAAAAGCAATTCCACATGCAAATTCCCCCCTGGGATTAATAAGTATTCTGATTCAGAAAGTGAAGAGAACTCGGGGGATTGGGACTAAAAAGTTGTGTAGCCTTAAGAAAACCACTTATCAGTGATGCTAACTGGGAAAAAAGATTAAATTTGCAAGGAAGTACTGGGCAAGATTGGACTCTGGAGCAATGGACAAAGGTCATGTGGTTTGTTAAGTCCAGATTTACCCTGATCCAGAGTGACGAGCGCATCAGGATAAGAAGAGAGGTGGATGAAGTGGCGCACCCATTGAGACTAGTGCCTATCATGCAAGCCTGTGGGGTCAGTGTTATGATTTATGGTCAGTTGAGTATATGAATATACTGAATGACCAGGTTTTACCATCTCAGGAATTTTTTTTCTCCTTCCACGACGACTATGCCAGGATTCACAGGGCTCAAATTGTGAAAGAGTGATTCAGGGAGCAAGAGATATCATTTTCACACATGGATTGGCCACCACAGGCTTCAGACCCTTACCCCACTGAGAATCTTTAGGATGTGCTAGAGAAGAGTTAGATAGAGAAGATGTTGTGACATTGCATAAGATTATAGAAAGATGCTACAAAGAATACACGGCATCATCAAAGCCAAAAGCAGGCGAATGAAATATTAAGTGTGTGACTTTTGTTTTGGCTGCACAGTGTATAAATGGTAGTAAAACTGTAGAACTTGGAATCTGTTTACCACTGTTGTGTATTTGTGACTTTCAAAACAAGCTATACACAAAGCACTGACCAGGGCAGTGATGGTTGAATGGCTTTATCTTACTAGGGAAAAAATAAAGAGAGAAAAAAACCACCCATTTTTCAAACTACTGCAATAGGAACCTGGTCAACTTAGATGTAACGTCACTCTCAGCTCTGACATCAGACTTCCGAGGTCAAAGGAGCATGGGCATTAGACCCAGTGGGGAGGGCTACATAAAGCATATTCAAATGCTTTGATTCTGGGTGGGATTCTTTTTCAAAAATAATCAGATGTGATTTTTGGCCAATTTTGAAAGCACAAACCCTGACTGAGTGATTTTGTAACTTCTACATTTGCATAAACTAACCCCTAAACCTGAAAAGAATGAGAAAAGTCACTAATGACAGGAGGTTTTATTCTAACCAGAGGCTCCAAGGCACACACAAAGAAAACAGTGGGTTATACTAAGCCACAAGTTCCCTTCTCCTTCTCTCCCCTCCTCTTTCATTCTCTTCTGCCAGGGAGACTGTGGCACTGCAATAAATTCTTGGCATTCGAGCACGTGCCAGAATTAAATATTGGAAAAGTCGTTCTTACTGCCATCACAAACATGGGTTGGGCTCTTCTGTTTTTTTCCAGAGCTGCTGAGTGAGGTTTTTCAGCACACATTTGCCATGTGTGTCAGAGATGACGAGTATGTAGAAAAACTGCATACGTGTGTTTATCCAGCATGTATGTTCGCAGCATTTGTGCTCGAGCATCGATCCAGATTGACGTGGGCATGTGTGTATGCGACCATCGCATGAAACCATCGTATCACAACATGTCAGTGTGTGGGCCACATCACACAGAGACTATAATTAAAGTTTCGTGCTGCACTTATGTCACCCAGGATCCAATGCTCCATATGGGCTGTGTTTACACTGGGTGGCAGGGACCAGAACCGAGGGAGAAGCTGGGACGTGGCACACTCATTTATCAGACGCTAACGCATAAATTTAGACTCCATCTTTAACTAGGATGGCATCTAGCAGAGGATTTTTCAAAAAAATGGAACTTCGTCTGTAACCAAAGCAGGCTGGATTAGTACGTTCAAGTCTTGACCTACAATATTTGTCTTTGGCGAGTAAATTAGTGAGGCAGCCACCACACGGACTGGAAACTTTCTCAGACAATAATATTTGAACGTCTCAGTTATATACACTCTTTTGGGCTTTGTCGGTTCTAAAAGCATTCTTTCTCCAATTTCAAACCAAAGCCAGGGCAACCAAAAAGATTTTGATTCGTAGTAGAATATAAACTTCTGTTCATGGCAAACACATTACTGGCACTGAAACTGAGAAAATCTACACCAGTTTTGTTTAGAAGGAATTTTGGCTCATCAAGATGATGCTTCACAAGTCATTTCATTTTGCAGTTTACAGTGGTCAGCAGGTGAGTCGAAACATCACATTTCTAAAATCACAGACTTTAAATTCACAGACCGAATGGCCAAAAACCTTCTGACAAGACTCTTTTGACTATGTCCCTGTTGTTATGTACGAGTCCTTTCTTTCACAGGTTAAAAAGATGGTGGTAAAAAAAAAATGGAAACCACTTCTGTTTTCAATAGATAGATCTGGTTAAACCAGACCAGACAGAGCTACATAATTAAAACAAATGTTTCTTCTGAGACTATTAAAGGGGGTCCACAGCAGAAAGAAGAGACCACAGACAGTCAGTGACATTCAGCGATGTCGGCATTGCGAAGTGGGGGGGTCCCGAGTTACTCTTTTCTCAACTTTGAGCGACTGATGGCTGATTTGATGACTACTAGTTCAAAGATTTTGCAAAACCACCCACCACTAACCAGCTCTGACAGACGGCTGTGCCTTGTTGTAAATGAGAGAGACATGAAAGCAAGCAAATGACAGCAGTGTAGTTCTGCAGCACTGTGATGTAAAGAAAAAAAAGAAGAGGGGTTGTTTTTCAGCTGTGTCAGTAAAAATTGGAATAACCACGCTCTACACAGGCATGGAATTAAACAGGGTTACTACTGCTAGCACTGCTAACATTGGCAAAGCTCTGTAAACCATTGGGATAGTGCGGGTGCATTATTACATGCTGTTCCAAGTGCTACACGTTTCAACGTCATTTAAAACAATTTGATTATTTAGGAATGTGGTTAATGGTTTTATGTGACTCTTAAACATACATGCAATATTTACATGGCTGATGTTTACATTGTGCTCTGTTTTGAATGCTTTCATTCATAGCTAGAGACTGGCAGGGACTTTTAGACAAGCCAGTGATGCCATGGGAAGCCTCTTTCTCCATTTTAAAGAACTTTTAGTTTTCGTTTGTTATCGTCTTGGTTAAAAAAAATGAATGAACTGCCAAAGGGCTGCAAAGACCCAGAGTTCTGTGTTAACTAGCCAAGCACTGAGGGTGGAAGTGTGGAAAGTTGGAGCTGAAGGCCCGTCCCACGCTTTGTTGCTGATGGTTGGTCACCAGTGGACATTCCAGGCTCCAACTGCTGAGGTAACCTTCTAATGTATTTACCGCCCTTTCAGTGTCAATAAACCGTATCCTTCATTCTTATTTTTAGATGCTTAAATTTTTGGCATTGCAGTTAAGAAAAGTTTGACTCGGGACATGAACACTTCACAATGCCAGTGTTTTTTTTCACCTGTCATCATTTGTACACTATCAATGTCACTGATATTTGATGGTCTCTGGTCACCACATCACTGTTAATCCCTTACTGTCTGGACGCTGTGAGGAGGGGGCCATTTATTCATGTGAGACTTGAGCTAACCAGGTATGTCAACGGTCAAAAATGTCCATAAAATGTCCTTGGCGCTGGACTATGGGTGCCCCCTGACTGTCATAGATTCATCTGATTATTAGCAGAGTGTGATGTGACCATGGGCCCTTTGCATCCTCTAAATGCGCAAACAGGTGGGGAAAACATACATGAACAGCATCTGCAGACTGTATGAGGTGGTACTGGTGAAACACTAGCAGGGGGACAGCTTGTTAACTCTGAAATTTGTTGGGATGCAGGAATTGTTGCTTTGTTCCACAGTGCTCAACACTGACCACACAATTTCTGGTATCAGATATAACCACATTTGCAGTTCTACACCAGAACTCAACTAGTCACAGACTGCCTTTATATTGGCAGCACTGAAGCTCAGTCGTCGTGTGGGGGCTGCGGAGTCTTCAGCCACTGAAAGACAGGCTAGGTTAATACTATCAATCTGAACTCAGAAAAATCCTGCTAAAAGAGATTCTTAACTGCAAGAGTTTCAGTTCTTGGGTAAATTAGAAAAAATGTCCAGCTGATGTCTCACTTTAAGATAACAGGATTTATTTATCCTAGGAATTAGGAGGTTCCTGTTACAGCAGCCAAACAAATACAACTGATAACAAAATCACTTAAATAGACATGCAGTCTTCAATTTACCAAAAACGTGCTAACTGTGTGTGCAAAAGAGAAGTGTACATGTAGTGTGTATTTATCTCAGGGTCAAAATCATAATCACTGATTATTTTGGTCAATTATGCTAAAATAAATCTGTCTTCAGTCAAATAAAGCATTTCTCTTTTGCTTTCTCTATGGTAATCTTGACTGTTTACAATGATAATTCATTTACTTAAACAAGCATTAACTGAACATTAAATATGATTCAACTGAAAAAAAGGCGGAGGTGGTGGGGAAACAGAGCTATCAAGTGGGGATTTAGGCCCACAGTAGTGCCACACAGACCCTGAATTAGATCAGTGGTTAAGAAAATGGATGGATGGACAGACTAGTGGGTAAAAGCTTGCCTCATAAAGCAAGGCCAACTGCTGGTCTTTGCCGGCCCACAGCCTCCACCATAGGACGCCCACAGTGGCAGACGGGGGCAAAAAGACATCCTGATTATCTTGTTTTTATAACCGTTGGAAGCCAAAAGTCATAATTCAGGGTTTTTCCTCCATATAAAAATTGTTGGCAACCACCAAAGAGGTTTTGGCCTTCCAGACATAGAAAAATCACCAGTTTTTTTAAAGTGGGGTTTAATTTACTCAAGCTTAAAATAAATTTTTGCTCATCAAATGGCCAAAAATAACACGCCAATGCACACAATTCTGTTAAATAAGGCAAAAAACTAACAGTCTCACATGTAGACCAATTGTGCTTACATGTTTAGTCACACCCAAAGACTGATTTTGTGCCAGGGAAAACCCTACAAGTGGATTTAAAAGTCAGATTAATCACTCAGCCCAGAGTAAATGTATACATACCAGAACCCATGTCGATGAAAGGGTAATTGACCAGCACTAGTTTGTTGAAGTTGAACTTGTAGGTGAACCTTTTCCCTTTGGTCTTGTGTAGGATCCGCTTGTTGTAGTAGTATCTGAAGAGAAGGAGGATAGAGAGGATGTTATCACCCAGAAATGTTCCACATCTTTAGAAGCACGCAGTAAATCTCATCAATAATGGCTGCTTTTGTTTAAGCCTAAGGCTTAAAAGTGAGAAACCATGGATAAGCACACCACAGAACGATAGCATGCCAGTGATCGTTCACCTGCCCGTATGATCAACAAATCACATCAATAGCGGTGCAAAATGGAATAGATATTAAGAGGAATTAAGATATACCAGCAGTTTAGCGTAAAAATACAGGAGTATATGCCTTAAAAACACAAGCAACACCTGCATTCAACTTCAAGGGCACAAATATGGTTTCAAACTGCTAGAAAAACTTTTAGGTTTAACGTTTATTTTGTGTTTAATGGTGCTTAATTGGTATTTTGGCCACAATAAATTAAAGCAGCAAGAAATAAGACCAAAGTGTGGCTGTTCAGAGTGCTTCCTGCTAGGTAACTTCACATTACTCGGTGTACAGCTTACAATTAAACAAGCTGTTCACAGTTAAATTCCCGCTCTCACTGGGATTACTTAAGGAAGTGAGACAGCCGCTCAGACTCAGTCTTACCCAGGCGGCTCCATTAGTAAGGCTGCATTAGTCATCATCAATACACAGAGTGATGCAGAGGAGTGAATAGTGAGCTCTAAAAGACAATAAAATGGCTCCCTGTGACTCACTGATAGCCTCTGGACCAAAGTACATTCATATTTCTGTACAAAAAAACCTCTACATCCGTGTCTCTCATTCAGCTGTGACTGGCCACTTAATTGTGAGAAATGTAAGAAGTTAGTCATCACTTTCAGTAGCAACAAACACAGGGGTTACATGTGAATAGAAAAATATGGATTTATGTGAATAGAGAGCTAAAAATAAGTGTCTTAAGTGCTAATAACCTGTGTTGAGCTGTTCTCCAGCAGCAGAGGCGGCTGTATGTAAAACAAGTGTTTCAGTTTCTGTAACGCCTCTTTTGCAGCCATCGATCTATTTTCCTGTATACATCCATTTATCTAGAAAGATCAATAGTTTATTTGTGGACAAAGGCATAACGTTCACACATGACACAACAGCCAAACATGTGCAGGTGAAACTGCAGTGATAAAATTATATTTGTGATGCCACGCAACAGCAGAGTGAAATAGTCCTGCAACAGTCACAGATAAACAAGAATCATGGATGTAATATTAGTCATAATAATGAAGCTGCTCCAGAGTGAGTATTAGTCAGTGGAGTCTGGTACAATGGAGAACAACAGTGTGAACCAGGAGCTCATCCAGCCCCTCAGTGACTCAATGAGTGGAGGGCCTCTTCTGACAATCGACTGCTATGCACACCCACACCGCCAGATGTAATGCAGACACACACACACACACACACACACACACAGATATACAGCAGGCACAAAGGCTCAAACACAATGCAGGCAGAAAACATGCAAGCAATAATAAAACTATTGAATACAAAGCACATTACAGAAGTAATCTGAGATCTGGGAGCACACAGTGTTGTAATCATTTCCACTCACAGGTAGCATTTATAGCAGCAGTCAAATGCTGAAAACATACTACAGTCATTATGCAACCCGAACTGAACACAACAAAAACACAATGAAAACAAAAACCCACAAAATTTGTTTATTTTATGTTCACAAATCTCATATTTTAATCAGATGTATGTATGATCCTGACCCTGGATCAGGTATCATTAGCATCGTTACTCATCAGTAGCAGTGTATGTGGTGCTAATAAGAGAGCTACCACAGCAGCATCAGTTTGGAGGTATCAGACTTTGCAACACCAACAGCCAAGTCAAAGAAAATGTGTAATGCAGACTACACAGGAAGCCTTGTAGGTCAAACTGAACAAGCCCGCAAACAAGTAGACTGGAGATCTGGCACAGAAAAATGGGCTTAAGTTGAGTGTGAGACACTGGACTGTCAAATTCAGTTAATTCAGGTCCCCATGGCTTTTGAGGGACCCAATAAGGGCATCTAGCTGACTGCAGAGCCATGCTCAGCTCTGGCTTTCCTGAACAAACTGTCAGGAAACAGCCAAGCTGGGAAAAAGAACAAAAGTTGACGTAACTGACAACCCCCAAGATGCTTTCCCCATCAGTTTCGTTCCCTTTTGCTGGTTTTCATTCTGTTCAGCATAACACTTGCTGGGAAGCTTTAATCACACTTACTGTAACACAATGTGTTGTTGTAGCTCACTAACATTTTTTCACTTCACCTGTCTTCTGCCAGCTCCACTCCACATGTGACGTATCTGTGTGAGCAGGTGAGTTTACAGTGAGGGGAAGAGAAAGAGAAACTAGTGTGGCTGTAAAATGACTGCAGTATGTGCTCTGCAAAGTCCTCCTACAGACAAGTCTCACAAGCCAACAGCTATTTTAGCTTGAATCCAGGCATTATTTAAACAAAACAAACAGGGAGAAGAAAGACTTTAATTTCAATGATTACTGGGATCTAAACCCATATGTAATAAATCGCCACTGAAATCCATTTTTAAAAAAAGAAGAAAAAGAAAAATGGGTGTACAGGTTGAGAAACACTGCTTTGCCTTAATTAGTTAACATAACTGGATGGATATCTGCTGGACAGTTAAAAATGGTAAAAAGTCATAACATTTGTTGGGTCTTTACATTTTTACCTTAGACCTACAGCTCTACTATATCATCCAGTTTGTTTTTTCCTGTGTAAAATAGCTCACCTGCCTCCCCTTCGCTCCTCACCATGTGCCTTCCCACACACAGTGAGTTTTTCCACTGACAAAAACTCCTAGTGGAAAAATGCTACAGAGACAGATAAACAGTCTTTGCAAACGCATTGTCATGTTATACTCTAATTTAAAATTCAATCCAACATCCAGCAGTATCCTCCCCTTGTTTCCTGTCATTTATTGATAACATTGATCAGTGCAGGCGGCTCCACCTTCGCACACATCAACTTTAACGTATGCTGAAGTCTGAACATGAACAAGTGTGTTTCAAATGTTGGTTATTTGTGGAGATGCACCATGAAATGAGGCAGATTCAGTTTATTAAGAATCTCATAATGACAATATTAATTTAATGGATCAGTGGGAAAATAAGCTAAAAATCACCTTGACTGACGAGCTATTGCCAGTGACTCTGACCATTGCCGATAGCCAGCACCACCAGCACAATCCTAGAATACAGAACTAAAAATAACTGTGCTGCTGTTAATAATTTGTACTGAGTTGCTTTTTAGCAGCAGATAAGCTTGAATGTATAACAATATATGTATTTCAGTTTCTTGATCCATTTTCCTATGTATAACCATTCATCTAGAAAGATCAAGTTTATGCAGGGGGTAAAGATGGCTGTACAAAAGAAGGTGCAATGTATGTATATATGGTTTTGTAGCATCTTATATTGGAATGTAGGAGATAAAGGCAGGTGATGCTACTTTGAAGGTGTGGCCAGAGCAAGAAGATAGTCTTTGATCTCACATCTTCAGATCTGGGCCTGGCTGCTCTTATGATTTAGACAATGTTTATTTTCAGTTTAGTTTGAAATCGCAGACACTGCTTGAGCTTATTTGAAATAAATACTTCTTTATCTCAGCAACAGCAACTGCTCTGTGGATCTTGGGTTACTCTGATGTGATGTGTTTGACGTTTGCTCAGTTAAAACATGCGGTTATCAAAAGGACATTAAATAACCACTACAGTTTATTTGTGGTCAAATACATAACATGGACACTAATTGACGCTTCGTTCTGTGTGGCATTTTGCTCCATGCAAAACAGTGCATGCACACAATGTGGGATTAGTTTAATGTATAGTATCATACTTTCCACCTTGATTCTTTACAAATTCACATCAGATAGAGATCAAGTGGCCGAGTAAGATTTAGGAAGTAACATTTAATGGGAATCATACATTCAAAAGATGTTATCACTTTTAAAAAATATTTCTGTTGCTGGCTAACGAAGGCAACTACATTTATATCCAAGTATTTTTTATTATTTTTCAGACAGATAAACACACAAACATACAATGTTGTCACCCCGTGCCACCCCAAGATACCAGACCTTACAAGCGTTATTGTTAATTATTGTCTGACTTGTTCATATATGTTTTCTCAAACCTATAGGGGGGAAAAAATGAAGAGAAAACAATTTAATACTGTACAGAATAGAATAGAATGCCTTTATTGTCATTATACAGAAGTACAACGAGATTAGAGCCATTCCCAGTATCAGTGCAAAAAAAAAAAAAGCGGCATAATAAGATGTGTTTAAAAAAGATACAGTGTATAAATAAATATATATTGCACATGGTGTAAGTTGTCTGTTTTGATATGGAATATGGCACGTTGAATTGGGATATTGTACAATGAAATATTTCACATTAACATGGAAGTATTGCACAAAGATTTCTATGAAATCACTGCCTGTGGGCATTCAGGGTGGTTACAGCTTTGGGAAAAAAGCTTGTTTTTGAATCTATTTGTTCGAGTCTTAATGCACCTGTAGCGTCTCCCAGAGGGCAGCAGGTCAGAGCCAGGG
>VUQH01014000.1:4172-17568 GCA_015106775.1 Etroplus canarensis
AGAACAGCTTCTCACAGTCACAAGATGTACATCACAAGACTGTACACAGACACAGACACACACAGCACACAAACAGCTGAGTAACTTCATCTGTGTCTAATAAAAGCTCACGCATAGAGTAAATTTTCTTGTTCTTATAATAAAAGTTGGCTTTAAATTCACCTCCACATTTTCGATTCATTCCTGTATACACATCTGCCTACGACTCTCTGTGTTGTGTTATAGGTACGTAAGATAATCCGAGTGTGCAAAGGTATCCTAGAGTATCTGACAGTAGCGGAAGTGGTGGAGACTATGGAAGACCTCATCACTTACACCAAGAACCTCGGACCAGGTCAGCCAGAGCTGTTATTAAAAAACAAAAAAGCCTGTTTGATAGATGCAACTTTGTGTGCACGACTCTGTGAGGTTCTTAAAATAAAACTTTGAGGGTAAAGTTTCATATAGCTCGAGTGAAAATGAGGCTCCTGATCCAAATATACATATGGTAACATACATTTTTACTTGATTTAATCAATGAGCAGGGGAGAGAGGGAAGGGCTGTTGCAAGGAATAACCTAATAAAAAAATAAAGAGTTAGTTTTCTGCTTAATATTAAAGTAAACAATGTGATCTATAACAGTAAATCCACAATATACAATATCAGTTTCAGCAAACAATACATTGTTTACCAATAACACATTTCCAGTTTCTATATACACTACCTCTCAAAAGTTTGGGACCACTTTTAAATGTTATTGTTTTCCAAAGAATAAACATTTTCATGCAATTCACAAAGAAATTTATCCAGTTCTCAAACAATTTAAGTTAATCTGATAATTTTTTAAGAATGATCTACATTTTGGCATAGAGGCCTATTATCAGTAGCTATCAGTCCCCTGCATCAATCTCCCGGTATGGCTGCTAATCCAAGTTAATCATTTTATAAGGTGAACTGATCAATAGAAAACCCTTTCACAACTGTGTTGCACAGATGAAAACCGTTGAATTAATTAGGGAGCAAAAATCGGAGCATGATTTTATGATTTTCTTTAGGTTGGTTTAGTATTTGAGAGCAGCACAAACTGGCTCTAACAAAGACAGAAAAGGGAGTGGGAGACCCCGATGCACAACTGTGCAAAAAGACAAATATCTGAGAATGTGTAGTTTAAGACAAAGATGCCTCACAGGTCGTCAACTGGCAGCTGCACTAAATACTACCAGTCACACACCAGTGTCATCATCAACAGTGAAGAGGAAACTTCAGGAAGCTGGACTGTATGGCAGAATTGCCAAGAAAAAGCCATATCTCAGATTAGTCAATAAAAAGAAAAGACTGAGATGGGCAAAAGTACACAGACACTAAACACTGTTAGATTGGAGGAAGGTGTTGTGGACAGATGAGTCCAAGTTTAATGTCTTTTGATAAAACAGAAGAACATTTATGAGACTCCAAACAAGCATGGTGGAGGTAGCATGATGGTCTGGTGGTGCTTTGGAGATGATGAAACAGGAGATTTGTACAGTGTAAGGAACCTTGAGGAAGGAAAGCTATCACAAGATTTTGCATGCCATGCCATATCCTGTGGATAGCAATTGATTGGGGCCAGTCTCATCCTTCAACAAGATAATGACCCAAAACATACCTCCAAAATGTGTCAGCAGTTTTTAAAGAATAAGCAGTTAACCAGAATTCTGACTGTAATGGAGTGGCCAGCGCAATCTGAACACTACTGAGATGTTGTGGGAGCAGCTTGACCAAACAGTATGGAGGAAGACTCCATCAAGCCAGTCCATCTTGTGGGAGATGCTCCAGGAAGCATGGGGTGAAATCTAATCTGATAAATTTTGAAAAGTGACAGCTAGAATGTTCAAGGTCTACCAGGGACCAATTGCTGCCAACGGTGTTTTTTTTTTGTTGGTTTGTTTTTTGATGAAGGCAAAGTTTAAAGAACACATTCATTATTTCCACTCAAATTATTATTTCTAACTCTGACAATGCCAGCATATTCTGTTGATTTGCTATATTTCCTGTTCAGACTAATTTCATGTGTGTTTCCATGGAAAAACGAGAATTTCTAAGTGATTCCAAACTTTTGAGCAGTAGGGTAGATGGTAGTTAAATGAATCCTTAGGATTTATACTGCTGATCAGACAATACAAAATATTTTAAGATGTAAGTAAGATTCTTTTAACAAATATTTTGATGATTAATCAAAACAGTAATCACACATTAATTGATAATAAAGCCAGAGTTATAGTAATAACAATAGAATCCTAAAGTATAAATGTATATCATTACTGGTTAATTTAGACAGAACTGTTATAAATGCATCACATTTTTGGAGCACCTTCATAGAACAGAAAATAATACAGTCAACCTTTGTTTAAACAATTCTTTGGGTTAACGGTCCACCTGCTAACTAAATCAACCACTGAGTGCTCTTCTGACACTAAAATGCGTTGATTAAGGATCACGGTCTTTTCACTGATAGGAGAATCATAAACAGGCTGTTTATCATCAAAGGCAACAGGTCAATTGTGTTGTCAGTGCACTGTGGCGTAATGAGCTGGAGGAAATCTGATGCCAAAGTTTTCTCCCATTTGACTGATGCTTTCATTGTGTGAGATCATTCGTTCAAGAAGTAACATTGTTTATGTTGGAACTACTCAGTTATTGTATACCCTGGGAGAGGCTTTTAGCCTGTGATTGTTCAAGCGAAGTTGCATCTTGTGCCGAAACCAAAGTCACAAACATTTTCTATGTTTTTTCCCTCTGTTTTCAGGGATGACCAAAATGTCAAAGATGATTGAGGAGAGGCAGCAGGAGCTGACACATCAAGAGCACAGACAGATGCTTGTCAGCTCCATGAACACTATCAAAGAGCTGCTGCCTGTTCTCATCTCAGGTGTGTATGTGTGACTGTGTGGGCTAACGACAGTGCAGGTCATTGAGCATCCAAGAGTTGTTATAGCAACGCTGATAATTACAGTCATTGAATACTGGGTATGTGAGTCTGAATGCACACATATGTCACCCACTAGCAGCTCTACTGTCATCTCTCATACGGTGCACCAACCAGCAGAGAAGAGAAACATTTTCAGCTTCTTTACTCAGCACATTAAAACTTGCATCCTAACTGTGGCTGTAGTGTCATAAAAAATACATTTTTTATTACTTTGTTCTTGCACAAGTATTTTTCAACTCAAAGAGGGCAATAATAATGTTTTTCTGTATGCATGTATATTCAGATTACTTAATCTAAATTACTTTGCTTATACTGAAAGATAATTATCATTTGAGTCTCTGGAGCTCTTTAGCATACTTTAGTTCATTCTTTAGGTTTTACTGCCCTCAATTTACTGTTTTGGTTTATTAAAAGTTCTCTGGCAGGAAGTCCCAGCCAGCAGGTATTTTCACTGACATAACTTTATGCTACCTTGTGAGCATCAAACCTAATGAGTAGAAGTTAAATGTGACCTTTATGGACAAAAGTAACGAAATTACCTATACATTACACCTACATGACACCCCATTGAAAATCCTTAGGCATCATTATACAGCTGGTCCCTCTTTTGCAGCTATAACAGTTAGTGTGTCTGTGGGGATTTTTGCCCATTCGTTCAAAAGAGCATTTTTTAGGTCAAACACCGCTGTTTAACAAAAGAGCCTGGCTCATGATCTCTGTTCTGTTTCAGAAGTGTTGGATGGGATTGAGGTCAGGGCTCTGTGCAGGCCAGTCAAGTTCTTCCACACCAAACTCATCCAACCATGCCTTTATTGACTTTTTCACTGGGGCAAAGTCATGCCAAAACAGAAAAGGGCCTTCCCCAAACTTTTGGAAGCATAGAATTGTCCAAAATATCTTGGTAAGCTGAAGCAATAAGATTTCCCTTCGCTGTAACTGAGGGGCCCAAGGCCAGCCCCAGAAAAACAACCCCATGGCATTATCCATCCTCCACCAAACTTTAAAGTTTGCACAATGCAGTCAGGTGGGTTATGTTCTCCTGGCATTCGTCAAACCCAGATTCATCCATCAAACTTTCAGATAGAGAAGTGTGGTTCATTACACAACATATGTTTCCACTGCTCCTGAGTCTAGTGATGGCGTGCTTGACACCACTCTGTCCGACACTTGTCATTGTGTTTGGTGATGTAAGGCTTGCATGCAGCTGCTTGGCCATTGAAATCCATGCCACGAAACTCCTGGCACACAGTTTTTGTGCTGATGCTAATGCCAGAGGGGGTTTGGTACTCTATAGTTATTGAGTCAGCAGAACATCAGCGACTTTTACACACTAAGGGCATCAGCAGTCACCTGTAACATTCTGTGGTCTGCCACTTCGCAGCTGAGTTGCTGTGGTTATAGACCTGTGGCAATGGAACTAAACGAAAAACCTGAATTCAATAATTAAGATGTGTGGCCCAGTACTTTTGTACATATAGTGTATATTGAAATGGATGTAACCATTGTGACATCACTCACTGGTTTAAATCTTTGAGTCTGGCATTTCTTGCTTTATTATTTTTTCAAAAAACATTACATGACCATATTGGCACATGAGGGTTCGCCTAGGGAATGATCAGTTAACTCGTGTCCTAGCTCACTAGATTCAAGGTAAGTCCTTATTTACTGCAATTCTTACTAAAAGGGATCCTAACTTCGTATAGTGAAAAAGACTTAAACAACTGTCTTTAAGTGAAAAAATTAACATAAAACGTTTTTAATACTGCTAAAAAAAAGCGCTTTTTAATATTCAAGTCTATATGCCTAAACTTGCTTTTAGACCCAACTTCAAGTGACCATTTGAGAAACTGCAGTTTTTTCACTTCTATGTGGGCTTCATTTTTCAGTCCCAAAACTCAGTACTTGATATTTCCTTCATAAGTTGGTGGTGATCAAAAACATAGGTAAAAGAGAACAACTACTAACCATGCACTGATTGCCATAATTCCAAATGTGTGCCTATATTGTCACTATTACAAAGGTAGTTTAAAACCAGTTGAATTTTAAGTGATTAAAGCATTGATTTTATTGAAAGTGGATTACTACTGTTTGCCACAGAGTCCTTTGTGAGGGAAGTTAAATGAACAGTTTCTTTTTTGTTGACTATATTCTTCTATGAGACTGTAATCATAAATATACATATTTCTGTCCTCAGCCATAAAGATTTTTGTTGCAACCAAGAGCAATCGAGGTGCCGGCGTTGAGGAGGCAGAGAGGAACAGAAGGTTCACTTTTGAAAAGATGAGCGCTGAAATTAATGAGATCATAAGAGTCTTGCAGCTCACTACATGGGATGAAGATGCCTGGGCCAATAAGGTACAGCCTGTGCTGCATTTGAAGACTCTAATTTTCTTGATTTTATACCCGGAACCTCAGAAAAACTTACAAAGATCCCCACATGCTTAATCAGATTTTACTGGAGTGCCTGCTTGCACACACACACAGCCTCACTCAGACTGTATCAACATGCCCCACTAAGCTGCATCTCTAAAAAATTCACTCTTCACTTTCTGTCTCCACTTTTCTTTTTGTTCGCTAGTATAACTCCTGGTTTTTCCTTTTTCCTTTCCTTTCTGTACCTTCCTCCTCCATTCTTTTCCTCCCTATAGAAGGTAAGCCTGTTTCTCTCCCCCTCAGCAGTTTCCAGCATGCAATTGTGTGTGAGTGAGAAGGAAACACAGTATGTCCTCATGCTTACACATAGGTATCTGTCATGCTGGTATTTAACAATAAGTGTTTTATGTTTCAGTCCACTGACTGTTGGCTGATATGTGATGTAGAGTACACATACTTCATCACTTTATTGTTATTTGTGCATCTGTTTGTCTCCGGATGTCCATTTTAGTCAGAGGGCTTGAAACAGATATAAGCTTTTCAGCTAAATTACTTATTTTTAACAATAAGTTCAATTTGTCTCCAATCACGGTATTGTCTTTCTTGTGTTGCTCATGTTTACTCTGTCAAATATTTGCCATCATAGCACAATAAGATACTGTTTTTGGCTGCATATACATGCTTGGAAAGAATATTTTGGGCATTAGTTACAGACTGCAGTGAGCTCATTTAAAGTGAAGTCAAGATCTTTTTCAGTAGTCTAACCTGTAACTCTGCATGTTTCTCTGCACACAGCTTCCTTTGGTAATGATCTGTCTGTTTGTGTGTGTACTGCTGTGTATGAGCTGTGATAAGCACTTACTGTCAGTTTGTGAGGGAAACCGCTGGCACACGGTGACTGTTGTCCTCTCGGGTCATGAATTATAGAAATAAGCTGGTTGGTGTCCAGACACATCCATAATAGATGGGCTGTATTGAACGGTTTCACTTAAGAGGTTCATTCTCCTCTGAGCTGGAAAAAAACTTTTTTTTTTTTCCTGGTAGAAGCACTGAGAGTCTGTGACATTTTAGATGGGGTGGATAAAGACAGATAAAGATGCGTTATTTTCTCCTTTAAAATCTGGAATCATTTTTAAGAGTACATTATAAAAAAATAGTGATCGTTGCAACATGAAGGCATGAGTTTAATACTACCATACATATAATTGATTAATGTTAATAAAAGTAATTTTGGGTTTTCCATGCCCACATTTAGAATTTTGTAGCAGAATTTAGCTGTTATCCAAATCCAACTTTAGACCAAAACAACAAATTAAAGCCTTATATTTAGAATATTCTTTTGTCCAAAAATCAGTGAAATGCAGTGCTGCTGATATGGTCCATGATTACAATGAATGCAAGATCTGAAGTTTATTTTAAATCAGATCTATATATAGTACTGTGCAAAGGTCTTGAGCCACCCCTCATTTCTTTATATTTTGCTTCCAGATATTCTTGGTTGAAGTGATCTTGAGCAATAGTTTTCAGACTTACCTGAAGGTCTTTTAGAGTTTTTCTTTGTACAGTGGCTGCTTTTTTAATCATTTCAAGTCCAGTCCTTGTACCTGACCTTCCTTAAAAAGCTGAGGAAATTAGACAAGCAGTGGACAAAAGAAAAAAGAGTAAGTGAGTGTGGCTGCCAAGGAGCCATTTTTAAGGAAAGAAAACAGGGAGAAAGGGCTAATGTATGCCAAATTAAACAAGCTACAGATCGTATGGAGTGATAAATTAACCTCAACATTATCAAATTAGTGTGAAATCATCTTGATAGAGAACAGAACAAAAGGTAGCCAACATCCTAAGAAGAGCTTTGGAATGTCCTTCAAGAAGCCTAGAGAACAATTTGTGAAGACCGCTTAAATAAATGACAAGAAAGCTTGTCTAAGAGAGTTTTGAAGACTAAAGGTTATCATGGTTTGGATTGTACAAACTCAGTTTTTGCCTTGTGTTCTGTATTTCTATATTTTTTATGTTTACCGATGTTTCAGTATATCATTGTAATCATTGTACTTATTTCCCATTTTCCTAGCAAAATATAAAGAAATGAATGGGCAGCTCAAGACTTTTACACAGTACTGTACGCTATCCTAAAGCCCTAAATACTAACAAAAAATTTCATTTGAGCCCCAGCTGAAATTTGTCCCCAACAAATGAAAATGTGCTTAAGTTTTAGTAAAGATAGGAGTCTTATAAAAAGAACTAAGAGTCATTCTTGTTGACTCTTTATTTAAAATGTTCTGTAATGCAAAGTGATATATCTTATTTATTACCCACTGCTGTTATGACAATTCCAAAAAACTGCCTCTTTTGTTTACTTCAGGATATGGAAGCTCTGAAAAGATCACTGGCTTTGATTGAGTCAAAGATGGCACAAGCTAAAAGCTGGCTCAAAGACCCTCATGGACAACCAGGTAGCTATCAGTTTGTTTTCTTGTCTGTGGTGCCTTCAGATAAAACACCCAATCAAACATTAATCTCATGCTGTGGTGGGTTGTTGTTTTCAGGAGACCCTGGTGAGGTGGCCTTGCGTGTAATACTGGATGAAGCTGGTAAGGTGGGAGAGCTATGTGCTGGGAAGGAGAGGAAAGACATACTGGCAACCACTAAGACTCTGGGACAAATGACTGACCAGGTCACAGAACTACGAGCCAGGTGAGGTTTTTGTACAGGAGTTTATGTGTTAAACAATTTTCAATCCTCTTCCATTTACCGTGTTTGAATAATGTATTTTGTTGTCTTGCCTTGGCTGACTGTGTTTGCTGTTTCTGACAGAGGCCATGGCCCGACCCCGGGGTGTGTGCAGCGTGCCGGCCAGTGCTCACAGGGCTTAGACTTGTTATTTGGCAAAGTGGACAGTGCTGCACGCAGACTGGAGGCTCTAATCAATGCCAAGCAAGCCATTGCCAGGAAGCTGGATGCTGCACAGGTCAGATAGAGCAACAACATCAGTGTGAGCCTTGTTAACCTGTGAACAGTGCCTCCTCTTTGTGCTCTTTTCTTAAAATTTGTCTCTTATCTTTTTGAACACATTGCAGTTAAAGCTTTAAATTAAAAGATCTTAGCACAACAACTAAATGCTTAACTCTTTGCTTCATTATTACTCTATAAAATTCCACGGGAAAACAAAAGTTTTAAATTAGGGCTTGTTAAGTAATGCAGAGACCCTGTAGAGTAAAATTTTCAGTCTTACATTACCCCCTCACATCCCTGAAGCTCTGCTGTGTGATTTGTTTGTAAGGATAAATACATATTTCATTCGTCATAATGCATATGTACATTTTTAGGCATGGCTGGCTGATCCTCACGGTGGTTCCGATGGGGAGGAGAACATCAGAGCGCTTCTAGCAGAGGCCAAACGCATTGCCGATCTATGTGAGGACCCCAAAGAGAGGGATGATATCCTGCGTTCCATAAGTGAGATTGCAGGACTCACCTCCAGACTTGTGGAGCTCCGCAGACAGTATGCTTTCCTCTGCTATGACTCATTGCTTGATGACGGATGCATTGTGAAAACTATATGTAATTCTTAGACCCTCTTTTTATAGGCTTAAACTGCAACCTCATGCCACCAATAGATGGCGTATTTTACCCGACTGGAAAATATGTTGTTGCCTGTCAACCTTGGGCATCAGTCCAACAATAAGGTTTTAAACTGTTTGAATATGGTGTGGTGGGGTCATGGTATTTATGTGAGGGGATTAAACTGGGTAGGAATTAAAGGGAAATACCACTTAGTTTTACAACAGACTTCTTCTAAATGGCTCTATAATTGACTGAATGATGGCTAGACAGGAACATATCTGTATTGCATTTTGGCTACATTCATTGATCATGAAGAGGAAATACGTGATTTATCAAAAGTTAACCAAATGACCTGGTCTAAAACCACACTGATCTGAACTTTAAAAGTAAAATGGTAGAAATTGTGGCTGTGCTAATGCAAAGGAGGATTTGGGGGAATTATCAACCATTTTATTTACTGAAACAGATTGTACTTTTACAATATGTGGCTTAGTAGATATATCATTTCTAAGAAAAACAGTATCCTGTAAAAACTGTGTACAAGGTCAGGAAAAAAGAAATTCTACATTTATAAAGTCTGCAATCTTTGAAATGTATGCACTTCATTCAGGACAGGAAATCAATTTTGTTCTTCTTTGCTTAGAAGAGTGATAATGAGCCCACACATAAACTCAGCAGAAGTCATTAATAGTAATGTTTTACCTTTATTTCTACTACAAACAAAAGTAATGTTAGCCTTTAAAAGTGGTATTTCTCTTTTTGGTGGAATCAAATTGGGATGTAGTAAAACTTTAACCTATTCATGTCTTTGAAACCTTAAGGGGCTGATTTTGACTCTACTTGGCTTTTATGCCTTTGTGTTCCCCATTAATTCATCTCTCTGTTTGTTACTGTTTCAGGGGTAAAGGAGACAGTCCAGAGGCCCGTGCACTGGCAAAGCAGATTGGGGCAGCACTGCTGACCCTGCAGTCTAAAACCAACCGCGCCGTGGCTAACATGAGACCAGCCAAGCCTGCTGTCACCTTGGAGGGCAAGATGGAGCAGGCCCTCCGGTGGGTGAACAACCCTGGTGTGGACGACAGAGGAGTAGGTAAGCTGTGTTTGATAATGGGTCTAGGAAGGGATGACACAAAAGCTTGGTGACTCAAAAATAAACTCTCTGTCCTTCTATGCCTTTTGTCTGTCACTATGTTTATTTTCTAAAAACAGTCAGCTGCACCTTTTAAGTAGGTATGGGATATTAGGTGTTTATGGTCAATGAGATGACTGCAAAATGTCTCAGGCAGGGAATTTCTATTTCTGAATGTGGCACAGAAGTGACTATGCCGTTTCCTTAAATGCCCACAGTGACGTATTTTTTTGAATGAATCACTGAATGACTAACTTGACTTGCATAGTCATTCAGGGGCCCTTGTATTGTTTATATGCTTTGTTATGCTGTCTTCCTGCTTTGTCATTTGATTGTTTCCTATTTTCTCCCATGCTTCCCTATGGGAGCAGAGTGTGAGAGAATACAGTGGAACACAGGTATTTGCCCACTAAGCTTTCGTAGAAGGCATAACCAAACACACAGATCTTAATGACATAATAACTCCTTAGAAACTGTATAAGGTCAGTGTTTGAAGAAATGATGCATGAACCACAATCGCCTTTGTGTCATTTTTAGTACCTGTGACCAACAAGTGCAAGGCAGTGTTACCTTTGTATCTAAATGTGGACCTGTAATTGATGCATTCAGAGCATGACTCCTACCCTATGTTACTCCCCAGGTCAGGCAGCAATCAGAGGAATGGTTGGGGAAGGGAGACGACTGGCAGGGGGCCTGTTAGGCCCATATCGACAGGATATGATTGGGCGCTGCGACCGAACAGAGGGTCTGATGGCATCCTTGGCAGACATGGCTAGCAGAGGAGAGGCTGAGGCTCCTCATGCACGAGCTACAGCTGCACAGCTGCAGGACACCCTCAAGGTATCTCGCAAACAAGCATATTTAGTCTATAGATGAATGAATGCCTAAGCTCAACCTCCCCTGTCTTACAACATTAAATATATGCACTAAGATCACACAGTTTCTAAATATACAAAATATAGCTGATTAAAAATTGTGAAAAAGAGAAAACACATAATGAGTAAGAGATCTCTATTTGATCAAAAGGTGCAGTTATTAAAAACACAGGGACAGAGTGTGACTAGTGTAAGGTGCAGCAATGTTAGTTTTATTGAAAGTGTTGGTGCAGAGCTCCATCTAGTGGATTTATGACAATTTCTCCTTCTCCCAGGATCTGAGGCAGCGCATGCAGGAGGTGATGACTCAGGAGGTGTCTGATGTTTTCAGTGACACCACCACCCCTGTCAAACTGCTGGCTGTGGCTGCGACTGCTCCACCTGACGCCCCAAACAGAGAGGAGGTCAGTAATGTACAAAATATGGTTCCAGTATTTTATCCCACTCAGCTGTTTCCACTAATAGTTACACCATGACTTGTTTGCACGGTGTGGGAGGTTGATTAGGTTTGAAGTGTGCTAATTTTCGTCAAAGGTTTTTGAAGAGCGTGCAGGGAACTTTGAGACCCACGCGGGTCGACTGGGAGCAACTGCAGAGAAGGCCGCCGCTGTGGGCACAGCCAATAAGGCTACAGTAGAGGGGATACATGCTGCTGTGAAACACGCCAGGGAGCTCACACCACAGGTGCTTTTGTTTGCTTTCGGTGTCCCTAATTTGCATGATTCTGTACATGGATGAGATGTGCAGGTGTTATACACAGTCTGAGCGTGACACATTTGCTAATGTCCAGGTGACGTCTGCTGCTCGGATCTTGTTAAAGAATCCTGGGAACAAAGCAGCATACGAGCACTTTGACACCATGAAGAACCAGTGGATTGACAATGTGGAGAGACTCACCGGTGTGGATTTTCTCAGCCTTTCTTTTTGAAGCAGTTGTTGTGTTGCTTTAACTTACTGCACATGAGGCAGGATTTATAAAGGTGCGTTTATTTCTGTGTTCTCCCAGGTCTCGTGGATGAAGCCATTGACACCAAATCTCTGTTAGATGCTTCTGAGGAGGCAATAAAGAAAGACATCGACAAGTGCAGAGTTGCCATGGCAAATGTTCAGCCCCAAATGCTTGTTGCCGGGGCAACAAGCATAGCAAGACGAGCTAATCGGGTCTTGTTGGTGGCAAAGAGGGAAGTTGAAAACTCAGAAGATCCACGATTCAGAGACACTGTGAAACATGCTTCAGACATCCTCTCACACACCATCTCACCCATGGTGATGGATGCCAAGGCAGTGGCAGGGAACATACAAGATAAAGGTACAGGACAAATATGTCTTTAAAATACTGCATGACAAAGAAGAAGACAAGTTCATTTATCTTGTTTCCTCTGTTTGCGCTTGACCGTCTTTTCCTCAGCTTTGCAGAAAGCCTACTTGGACTCCTGTCTGAGGATCTTGGCTGCAGTTGGAAAAGTTAGGGAAGCCTTCCAACCTCAGGAACCAGACTTCCCTCCTCCACCTCCTGACCTGGACCAGCTCCATGTAAGCGCATTCGAACTCACGTGTTCCATTTTATTTTAACAGTAAACCCTTGAACTGTTGAAATAATATGTTATTGTCAATGACTGCATGAAAAAGGAACCAACAGTGACAAGGGTGTGAAGAGTTTCCTTCATGCGGGGTTGTCACACTTAAGAGGTTTCACTAACCCTACTCACTGAAACAGGGCCTCCACAATGCTGAGTTTTACAGTCATCCTAAATACCAACAATTATCAAGAATTTTTTTCCCAGAATTCAAATTTGGTTATTTCTATTATATGTATTTCTGAATATATAATTTTTGCCACCCCTGCTCAATTAAAGCCCACATGTCTGATCTATATATACTGTTATAATTGTGGGAGTCATATATTATTGTCTTCTCTATGAGTAAACAAGAAGTTTTGAACCTGTGGCATGAATCTCCTTTACCCCATTTACAGTGGCTCCCAGTGGTTTTGTAAAAAAACAAGATGAATATGAATACGGAAATTATTTTATATCATTCCTGTGAGTGCTTCTTTACATTCTCCTGTAAAAATGTGTGGCCTATGTAGCATTTTTTTTTTAAAATTATATGCGTGTCATAGCGTGCATCTATTGCAGTGGTTCTCAAATTGTGGAGTGCAGGTGGGGCGCAGACAACCAGGTGAAAAATATTAAGTGAAAGTAAAGTGAATAGTTATGTTTTTAATATGAAAAAGAAACAGGCAAACATTTGCTGATGCTGTTTCGCTGAAAATGTGCACCTTTATTTGAGTAAAATTTAACATGGATCCTTTTTTACTGTTAGCAATTGATAAAAAAAAATTATTATCAAAGTAGGCTATTTTTAATCTAATTCATTTGCACAAAGAGTAGGTCCCCCATAGTGGTTTATACATTGGCCTTACAAGCGAAAGGTCCCTGGTTCAATTCTGGGTGGGGACACAAGCCCCTGTCACCATGGAGGGTTGTGTCAGGAAGGGCATCCGGTGT
>VUQH01014008.1:4150-15408 GCA_015106775.1 Etroplus canarensis
TGACAAAACCAAATAGTTATTATACAATTACTGCATTTTTCTGTGGCCTATACTTTCATCTTTTAACTTCTAAAGCTTTACGGAATTCTTGTAAACTTTCACCAGTGGGTTCATTTCATAAGAAAATCAAAAATGTTGTTGTCATCAGTTCCAATGATATAAAAGAACTTAATGTGAAATGAATCAAACAGCTCAGATAAATTCTTTCATTGATTTCTCTATATATTTGCCATGTAATGACAAGGCACAGGGCTGCCCTCCGCAGGAAGCAAATAGACATAACAGAAAGGATACATTCTTGAAAAATACCTTCCCCTCAGAAATACCAAACAAACCACAGGGACCCAATCCACTCTCCACGATTTACTGAGGACGATCGTTACCCTAACATTTTCTTTGCAACTCTGTAACTTCCTTCATCTCTACTTTGTTTTCTCCCTCTCCTCCTTTCACTTCCCCCCAGTGTCTCTTTCAGTAGCTCAAAGTTATTGATAGTTTAAAGTTATGGGCTAATAATAAGATGGACACTGCATGGCCAGGAGCCTATTATACCCAGGTAATGGATAGTGTGAGGGTTTTGAATGACATTGCCAAGAGATTGGATGACGGAGGATGGAACAATTTATGGGCTACCCAAAGAGCCCCTGTTCCTCTTTTCTCTCACACACACACACACACACACACAAACACACACCATTCTGTGCTATTTATCTCTAGCTTGATAAGGAGGCAGATGAGGCATGTCTGCATTTATGGTGAAGATGTTCATAAAAACTACTGGCTCAGAGTAGGAAGTTAGAATCGCCTCAGAGGAACATTATATCTGCTCAAAACTCCATGAACTCATCTTTAATGTTGTAAAATGACAACTACAAAAATAAATTTTTGCATTTCTGATTTTCTTAGTTTGAAAAGAAACATGAAATGATATTGTTGTGTGATTTTTTAAATCTACTGGGAATTAGAAGAATTGCAAATACACACAATGTAGTCTGTCTTTACAAAGGTATGGCCTTGAACAAAACTGAGTGAAATCCTAAAACTACAATAACAGTAACATGACAGAAGGTGCTGCATATGGCCATCAGACTAATGAAGAAAAAAATCAAACAAGCTTTTCTGTCTTCTTTTTTGTCAAACATAATAATTAAACAACTAATACAGATGATATGGATATCTACTTTCACCGATACTGAGCAGAATTAAACACATGTACAAATCCAACTTGCTGCAGAGGTCACAGTAGTGGACATACAGAATGCGCCAGGTCTTCTGCATGATTGCTCATAATGGCTTGCTACTGGTGCTGGTTTGTACTAAGAGAAATAACAGCAACAGTAGACATACTTCAGGATGGCGCAGGAAGAAGAGGAGCAAGGAGGGCATGAGGGAGAGCAATGAAAAAGGCTTGTCAACATTATCTGTTTTATTGATTTAACAGTAAAGTCTTGCCGCTTAAGCTTTATGTTGCTTTGGCTGGCCCATTGAAAATACAACAGCTGCAAATAAAAAATGATTTCCTAAAAAACCTGCGTTCTTATTTATTTATTTTATTTTTATCTCTTGCTCACTGGCTCAGGTTTTGCATGCATCATTGTTAAGGTTTCACATATTTCATCATCTTTATGAGTGCTATTACAGAAGGGTCATATTCTACTGTATGCTCTCACACCAAAGAGATCCATGACAGTATAGAAGGCAAGACTGTCTGTACAACAATCTATTGTAATGCAAGGTCTACTTAACATATTAAGAGGAACATCAAACAAGAGGGAAAGTGCCCTAAGTAAAAACAAGACTATGAAACTACAGCCCTGCAAGGCTCTATTACAGCCAAGCATATCTTTATGTTAAATCTTCACATTGTCAAAATCTGCAAAGAAATGCGTATTATTTAATAGTCTTTGTACATTTTCTTTTTTCTTTTACTTTATGGCTTGCATTCTTTTAGGTCAAATATTTAGATATTTATGATTGAAAAAAAACTTTTGCCAACTATTCAGGTCACACAGTGACAAATGAGGAAAGAAGAGTTTTCTTCAAGTTACAGTAGTTGATTTTACTTTAATTTAAACCTCAGCAACAATGAGAAATCTGGCTAAATATAAAAAATACAATAAATGTAAAATTTCTTCAAACCAGGGTGTTACAGACCCTGAAACAGAGTGAAAGTTGTTTCATTCCCTCAAAAAAGGGGCAATAATGATTAAGCAGTGAGTAGCAGCTATGCCTATGCAGTGGCACCTGCAATTAGACATTAGCAGTATGAGGAGTGAGAAGAGGAATAGGGTGAAGAAAATGTTGGAATCCAAGAGTGAAGATGGTAGAGATGAAAAACGGAGGTTTTGTTTAGTTTTCAACATCAGGTGCTGTTTGATGTGCTTCACTTGTTGTTACATGATGGTCCTGAATTACAGGATCCACATTTTTTACAATTCATCCGTTGAAGAATGAATCTCTGCACCAGATTTCTCACCAATGTATCCCATTTCAATCTGAACAGAAATTTTAACCCATGGTGATGTTAATTCAAAAATTGGGCATCGCTGAAGTAATAAAAACTCATATTTGGTAAGTATCTGTATCTCACAAAAGTAGATGTTTATACATTTCACTTAATCAAAAAGCATGACTGGATGGTGATGTGAGGGAAAAATATCTAAACTCATTACTGTGCTGCCAAAATCTAAAGGGTTCATCCTCTAGAGACCATGAACTTCTGTACAAAATATCATGACAGTGTATTAAGTGTGCCAAAATCCATCTGGGCCAGGGGTCCCCAACACCCTACCAGTCCGCGGACCATTTGGTACCGGGCCGCAAAGAAAAAATTTTGTGGTTAAAATGTTAGCTATTTTTTTCTTCTTCCGGATCTTATTTTGAAAAAAGACTGTTTCCGCCCTCGCCTCACTACTCCACTTCACTCTGGAACGTCGTTTCACGCATCGGTGACGCAACCTAACCCTTGAAATAAAATAAGCCAAAAATAAAATTCACTGAAGAGCTTTTTCGAGACAGAACGAGCAAACAATTATTAGCAACACGACGGGATTGGAAGTACACACTGCGCAGGTCACGTACCTTCTCTATATAAAGTGTAAATGTTGCATTCAGATTACAGACTATGAACTGACAAAGGTTTTTGTTATTGGAGCCCCTGCACCTCTCCCCGGTCCGCGGAAAAATTTTCATGCATGAAACTGGTCCCTGGTACAAAAAAGGTTCTGGGCCACTGATCTGGACAACAAACCTGACCAACAAGCACACACTGACAAACCATCCTGGAGCCACTTTTATCCAATTTTGGAAAAGCTAAAAGTAATGTCCCAACTACCTTTCCTCACTACATTTTCTGACCTAAAGTTTTGCCTACGAAGATAAAGCAACCATGACCAGCACAGACGTTCAGGCACTGTTAGGCGCAACAGGCCAAAAGTAAGTACTACAGAGAAAAAATTGTAATACAGCTTTTTTAATTGTATATTTTCCCTATATTTAACAGTCCTCAG
The DNA here is from genome assembly GCA_015106775.1 of Etroplus canarensis. Taxonomy (NCBI): domain Eukaryota; kingdom Metazoa; phylum Chordata; class Actinopteri; order Cichliformes; family Cichlidae; genus Etroplus; species Etroplus canarensis. The sequence goes on from VUQH01014008.1 coordinate 7,660, forward strand.
AACCAACACATTTGTGTTTTATATTTCCACTTTGCCATGTAAATGCTGAATGGAAGCTTTTAATTACAAACTAAAGCATGCCACCTACAGAAATGTCATAAATAAATTAAAAGAATGTAACAGTCATGCCCACAGTGTTTTGCAGATTGAATAGAGACATGACAACAGCACAGAAAATAAGCACCTTTACACAAGATTTACTGAAAATCTCTCATAAAACAAATCTTGAGGATTACAACTGTAGGGGTCACAGTAAGAGCAGTGGGTCAAAATAGCAGAATGCAGCTTGGTAGGGTTCCTGCTGTCTCCTGAACCGCAGAGGCTTTTGAAAGCAACACTATGAAACTGTTTTATCACATAACAGCTGTTTACTCCCAAAAACTTCGTATAACTACCCAAAAATCCAGTCAACACCAATAAAAATACACATAGGAAGGCACGGCCTGTGCATCTTATATGGCCAAATGGGTCAAATGAAAGTGTTGTCCAATGCCATTGTTGCAAGACAAAAAGCTAGAAAGCATTTTTCTATCTTTTTTCAGTATCTTAGAAGATCTGCACAATCAATATTGGTCTAAGAAATTATGTTTGAGAAGCAGGTCTCACAGTATTTTTATTTATATTTTATTTATATTTTTATGAAATTTTAGGTGTCAGACAGGATGTCTGTGTTATGTATCACCATCAGATACTGACTAATTTTACTTTCATTTCATGCATTTGTCTCAAAGTTCTGCACTTTCTTTTAGCGCGTTTTGACTTAATAATAGTACTGACAATGGATATTTTTATTATCTGGTCTAAAAAAATCACATATTTTAACAGAACTCACTGTGATGCAGTATATTGCAAAAATTTCAAGGAAAGTATGATTAATTGATATCTCTGGTATTTTGTCATACTACGAAATATCTACAACAGTTATAATACATTACTGTAAAAAAGAACAGAAATGTAATAGAACAAGAGAGGTTGGGATACAAATGGACCAAGGCAGACACACAGGTGTATGAAAAAGAATAGAAATCCTTATTACACATTAGCATGTAAAGCAGTGCAATTGTATAATATGAGCCCAGAAACCATCTGCATTAATTAATGTCAACATGAAAAAAATATAATGAGATATGAGGGAGAAACAAAAACTATTTATGGTAACCAGGAGCCCAAGTTAATGATCAGACTGCAGCTAAAACTTCTATTGATTTTCTCTTTAAATATACAGCTCAATTAAAGATGAAGCTGATTAAAAGACAACTAGAAATCACAGCAGCAGATCTGGAAATGCTGTAGCGGCTGGGTAACCTGCGGCCGCCTGCCGCAGTGAGAGAATTACATGATTTTATCCAAGCCTTCTCTGTGATCACTGCAGAGGAAAATAATTCTTCGTTGTTATAACTGTTTTTTTTCCATGTAAAAACAAATATTTCACATTGTGACTATTTTTACAGGGAGCTATAATGCCCTTAGCTATGCCACTCATGGCAAAATGTGTCAAATTTGGTTGTACATTTTAAATGGTGCCTATGAATAATATTCTTTGTTCAAAGTTTGTGACAACTAAACTGTTGACTTTTAGCACTAAAAGCCTAAAACCACCGTTGATAAGCCACAAACAACAATAATGCTGACCTCTGAATACATAAAACAGAAATAATCAAACAAACAATGCAAACCCACTTTCCTTGTTAAAATGAAGCACCTGCTTAACACGAGCCAGACCGGAGCTCTTTTTCCCCTTTCTGCCTCAGCCTTGTCACTGACAAATAAAAACCTTGACAGTCTGTGCACCCTCACCATGTGAAAAGGGCAGAATTACAATGTATAATGGAAAACCTTTCTGTTTCTCATTGATGAAAAAAAGCTGTTAAAAGTCTGAACTTTTTATAAGTTGCTAAAAGTTTTAGCTGCATCCTTATTCTATTTTTCTTTATTACAAGATTTTCACAAATGTGTAGGTAGCAAAAATCAGAAAGTATTTTTGTTACCAACGATGGTACAACTGAGAAAGACTTGTGCACGCTCGGATTTATGTATTTCAAAAGCCAAATCTATTTGATTACATACTGTTGCATGCATAAATCTGCTGCACACAAGATGGCTGAGATTATTTTTGCTATGCTTACTTTCTGTATTCACAAATATTTAGAACCAAAACTTTTTGTGAATATTGTTTAGGTGTCAAGATTTTCACCCACTGAGGGTAGCATCTGTGGTGTTTGTGTTTTTGTGTGTGTCCATGTGTGTACCTGCAGGGAGTTGAGGAGGATGAAGATGTAGGCCATGACAATGGAAAGGGGTACCAAAACACCAAACAGCCACGTCAGTCCAAGTATGGGTAGCAATACCAGCACTGCTTTCACTGCAGCCCTGTGCTCACATACAAAAACAAATCAGACTACAAAACTGTAAGCACACTGGCAAATATTGGCAGATACATAGCGTACAGACTCTAAACTAGGTGATTTATCTAAACTTAGAGTAAATCATATAAAATTCATTAGGGTGTTTCCTTCAAGTTCTCTCTTGTACAGAATTCCTGGTTTTGCAACTTTTCATTTCTTTTTTGGTAAAAACTGAAGAGCTCTGGCAAGCTGGTTGTTCCATACACAACACTATGCAGCTGGAAAGCTCATGGGGTGAAAACTTCCCACCTTAAATCCACCTTAATTCTGTTTAGAGTGGAATTAGCTTTCCGCTTAGGTGACCGCCAAACCGCAACAGCTGTCTGTGTGTTCTCGTGTCTGTGTGACATGGCATGCAACAAGCCCTAGTTTATTCAGCGGAGGAATGTGTTTGAGTTTCCGAGATGGCTGCCACACGGGCAAATAGTTCAAGGCCTGCTTTGAAAACCTTCATAAAGCACCTACTGTGAGCTCCAGTGGACTGAGGTAGGTTAAAACATATCCACTATCATGAGTTCATCTGACGGTCCATGCAGAAGTTTATTGGGGGAAAATGTACTGGATCACTCACAGCAGAATTTCACTCCAATGACACTGAGGTGGAAAAAAGGAAGCAAAATAAAACCGCAAAGAATGCAGTGATAGCACCTAAGATATAGTTTTTGCAGGGACATTGCACTGCGTCAGTAACAATGTGCCAACAATGCAACAAGTACCAAGGTATGTTTAGCAAGGGCACATCGTAACTGGTAAAGTTAACTTTTTGATAGGAACCCCTACAGAAGAAAACAGAAAACACTCATGAGTATATTTACTCGTTATGCATTTTTAGACTGCTGACGACTCTTATAGCTGAAACAAGATTGGTTTTGGTTGGTTTAGGTTTTTTAAACACTGACATATACTCATCAGTGAATGCCAGTATTTGGTGTGTTCATAGATTTCATTGTGATCACACACCCTGTACGCCTTCAAGATTCAGAGTTGAGCACACTTCAAATGACCATCAGTTTCAAATTAGACACTAGACAGACATAGAAAAGTTACAATAAAAATATTTTAAAAATTGAACCAATGAAAATCGAAATAAAAATTTAAAATGCCTTTTTAAAGTAAAATAAGGTAATAAGTGTATTGCACATCCGTAGTGCTGACAAAATGCAATATCGCTGATAAAATGTGATGATCTTTACAAATTCGATATAAGACGCTTACACTTTTCACCACTTGAAAGATACTCAACACTCAGAATATAACATTATAAGTGGCTAAAGCCCTTTATATGACTATCACTAACAAAATCCACTCAGTATTTTATTTTAAGTATCCCTATTTTGTCTGATAAACAAAAGCCACTGTTTTAAAATGACAGATGCATAACAAAATCACTTAATGACTACAGCTTAAATGTTTCAAGGCCTGTGACTAGAATACATATTAAAAAGAGGACAAATGGTGCCTCCTTGTGGTTAGTACCTGATTTGCTCATGGGCTTGCTCTACAGGACTGGCTCCCATAGCCAACATGATAGACCTTCTCTTTGCTGTGGAGACTGTAATAACTACAACCCTGGTTAACACCAAAATATTCACCTGTAAAACAAAACCAAGAGGATATTTAAATGTGGGGAGGCAAAGACAAAGTCACACAGACAGGAGCAGAGAGGAGCTGCATAAAAATGTCAAATACAAATTCTAGAGAGAGAAAACTTTGCAACAATAGTGTTCACAGTCAAAACCTACTGTGGACTACAAATTTCTGCAATTCTTGAGTCACACAATAGCAGAATGTATGCTGCATTTTAACAATTTCAGTTCAAACAGTGTGTATGCCAGGATTATGATTTAATTTGCTGACCATGATGATGAAAATGACAGGCCCAGCAAAGCTCCAAATAATGCCATTCTGGACACTGAGCCAACAGTAGCCTTCCGCTGTGTATTTGCTTGATGTAGATGCTAGTGTGATGGTGACTATCAGCACTGGCAGGCCTGGTTGGAGTGAGGGGTAAAAAATATACGCAGAGGTGGGTAAAAGTACAGTGTCTGAGAATAACTTTTGAGAAAAAAAAGAGAACACAAAATTCTATTACTTGAGAAAGTTATGTTCATACATTTTGTTTAGTTTGCGGCCACAAGATATTTTTCCGATGTCTGGTCAACTGCATATACAGAGAGGCAGCATGACAAACCAGCCATTATCCAAAGGGTGAAATGCATTGCAAATTATGTAGTGTAAACAGCCAACCATGTCCATTCAAATGTCCTACCGTAGTAAGGCAGACAAGAACTGCAATCTAATTTTATCAAAAATCGCTGCCCTCTGAGCTAGACACAACACTGATCTTTATGTGTTGCTGGCTATGAGAGAACGCTGCAGGGACAGTCTACAAATTGCAACATACAAGAGACTAATATTATTTAACACTTTCACTTAAGACTTATTGATCTTGGTAGTTTGAATGAGTGAATATCTTTCCAAAGCAGCAGGTGTTGTGCACTTTATGCTGGTTCATGCTGACCCAAAGGTTGGCCTGTTGAGCTACCTGGCTGTATATACATTTATCTTGTGTATATAACCAAAATAACCAAAAGATGGGAAATAATATTTTGTCAAAGTTAGAAGTAAATCAAAATGTGAGAATAGTATCTATTGCACACACAACAGCATTTGGCCTTGCTTTATTTTTTTTTTTTGCATGGCTTCTTATGGTTTCTGTATAAAAGAAAGAAGCACAAAGCAAAACTTAAGTAAGAAATTGGAAGGAAGGGGAAAATGGGGCAGTCACTGAGAGACTATTGTGATGCTAAAAACTAGCTAAAGATTAAGTAAAACTAAAAACATATGATTCAAAAACAATAAACATAATCTGACCAATTACAGCTTACATTCTTCATTTAAACATGTCTCTATTAGGCATCAATATCCAACGCAACAAGTCTGCCATCTATTGCACAGTGATTAACAAATGTATCAGATCACCACACAGTGTAAGGTTTATGTCACAGCTGCCCTAAATTAACAGTATTGGTAATTACCAAAATCATTTTTTTTTGTTTTTGTAATGGTTAATACACCATTATGTAGAAGCTCTTTAACCAAAATGATATTTTTAATGCTACAATACAATTTTTATTGTTATCCATAATTTTTCAAATGTACAGTTTTACAAAAAAACTGAAAAAATCGTAAAGCATATTATTATTTCTTGATTAAGATGTCAAATTATATTTATTTACTTGCACTCCTGAACAGAAAATTTTCTTTTAGTGATTAAATGTTGAGTAATTTCTGACTTTTCAGAGAAGCCCAGTGAGCCAGCTCAAATTTGGGTATAAAAAGGTGAATTCAGTTTGAAATTCCTCATTCCTGTTGAAAATGGTAAAATGCAGAGAACTCAATGAAAAGTAAAGAATCTGCATTAAAGCACTTCATAATGCTGTATGTTCTTTCTTGTTTTTATGACAGGTGGTCTAATCAATTTGTTAAGCATTGCACATGTTTAAAAGGAATAATTGGCTTTGTCAAGTCTTTGTACCCCAGCCGATGAGATAGTAATATTTCATGTGGTGTTCTTCGCTTAAGTTGACCGCAACCACCTTACTCCAGAGCAGAAGACCCTCCACCAGCATCCAGCTAAATGCCGCCATGAAGAAGAGATGGAGCAATGCTGCAACAAGTGTACACGCCACCTTAAAACACATTAACACAGGTATGAATGTAATATTTTACATTTTGAGGTGAAGCTTGCATTAGTGATACTCAGTAACACAAGGCAAGACTAGCTAATGTCCTGAAATACATACACAAAACATCAAAAGTTAAAGGTTAACATGTATGTTTAGGATACAAAAATCCCATTTACACCATTAACATTCTCACAAAAAGACTGCATACTGTGAGAGATGGACACATCTGTAGCGGTCACTTATGTTTCTTTTATGTTTTTTGTACCCCATATTTAAGAAATCCTCATCTCCAAAAGCTTTTCATAATATATCCAATTTTAGTTTGTATAAACTATTGATTATGTTACAACTATTGCATAATTGTTTAGTCAATATGAATGCAAAATACTGTAGCCTACTTTAACCAATTCATGGTTAAAGAAACAAAAACAAGCAAATGAATTAAAAACTTTTATAAACTTTTATAAAGTTATAAAGTGCCCACTCACTCAAAAAAATCTACAAAGACTGCACAGAATGCTGTGAGAGCTGGATTCAACAGGTGCAGTCACTTATGTGTCTTTGATGATAACATTTTTTCTAGAATTTCAAATATCATTAACACAGCATCAATAAAAACACACTGCAGTGTTTTTACATTTAGAAAGCCATTTCAAATTTACCTAATCTTCAAATAAAGATTGTACAATCCATATTTTGTGGATGTTATAAAATGTTTGCCATATTTTAGGATCTATATTTATATCACTTACATATTTTACTTATTTCACTGTGAAAATACAGCAAACAGATGCAAGCGCAAAGTTCTGCTTTAACAACATTTCACCTTTTACCTTTTGTAAAGGTGGAGCCATCTCCTAATTCAAATGCACAACCTATTTTTAAAAATCCTAATATTTACCTTGTTGTGAATCGCTGAGCTGCTGCAGAGCAGAATCACCTGGGCACAGATAAGGGCAATGAACAGGTTCTTGTGAATGGACATCCTATCAGATCTGGGGATACTATGGATGCAGAGGGGGTGGGGGGACAACAAAACCTCAATCAGATGGAATGAGAAGCATTTTAAAAGCTGTACTTACTGCAGCTTAGTAAAGGTTGAAATAACCTAAACACATGTTTGCTGAAGCAGTTGCGTGCCTGCATGATTCCAGTGGTATCTCAGGCATATTCCTACTTTTTTCTGTTTTTACAACATTTGATTTGATTTGATTTGATTTACTGATTTGTTCCAGACATGTCAAAACCATTGTATAGAGCATACAACATTAACACTTGTATGAATCTATATACCTGCACACACACTTGAACACACAGAACCCCTTGCAAATAACTCCATATAGTTAAATGAATCCTTTCAGCAACTGCACACCAAGTAAACAAGTTAATAAATCTATACCCAATGCGCATGCACCTATCCATATATACATACCTGTATGCAGACACACACATAACAATACACATTACATGACAATGCACCTTACACATAGATCCTGTTTAACATATCTGGAAAGGGGTAGGAAGAAGCAAAACTTATTTAATCCTACCCCTTCTCCAGTACTGCATAATTACCAAGAAAGACAAAAACCCAACAAACCTATATATCTAGAAAGTAATCTAATATTAATTTAATACTAAATTTTAGGGAATAAGTT
>VUQH01014010.1:4581-16038 GCA_015106775.1 Etroplus canarensis
TTTACCTGCTTTTACACTACAATCTCTTTCTATAACAAACGAAATGCCTAGAACTCAGCCAGCACCTTAAATCCAAGCTTTGACCTCTGACCTCATGATCTCATAAATGGTAGGTATTAACCACATAAAGTTTGGCACAGATCCAGCAAACAAGTCAGCTCCTATAGTGGTAATAAGATTTGTAACTGACAGACGGACAACCGGAAAAAGTAATGCCCCCACAGCAGAGAAATAAAATTACTCTAATATATTTTGAGTTCATTTGTTACCTGAATAATTTTTAAACGTTACAGCTTTCAACATAAAAACCTACTTCATCCAGACAAAGAGCTCCACATGGTTGGAGAGATGGAACCACAATATGATATTGCAGAAGTTTGTATTCTGATTTTGGTTTTGGTCTTAGAATTGTTACCCCCCTCATTTCTAATATCTGATCACTGGTCATTGTCCTGTATGCATGTGAGATTAATACGTGTTCTTGTCATCATGATTCTGCCTGCCTTCAGCCAGGGATGTGAATAGTAACTAGATAATCAAATTTTGTTACCCTCTGTAGTCGGCACCATGAAGACTAGTCAGTGCCACACATTTCAACAACATTCAAAATATTAGTAAATTACTGGAAAAACATGATTGATGGCTTCAAAATATGAAGTTTAACCTCAGCCATTAGTTTGAGATATATTTTGGCTGTTTTTTATTTGATGAAAAGTCTGTTTTTTTTCTCCTGTTTAATAAACTATAAGATTAGTTGCTAGAAGCCTCCTTAGATCAGCAGTCAAAATGTAGTAAAATATTAGTGCTGTGTTGAACACTGTGGTCTGTTAGACAAGAGATGCTCCTTCAGCCAGCAAACCAGAGAAAATGAACCCCAAATCTTAATGGACACGTCCTTTAACTAAACAACCGTAACAAAATGCCGCATGCTGTTTTTAGACTGAATGCAAATTCTAATTTTTATTTTCAAAACTTCTGCTATTCACTGTCTATATTTTACTATTGCACCTTTAGAGAGATTACTAAACTAAACCAGATTCCTGGACCCAGATTTTCACATGAAACTATTCTACTTCTTAAACATCCAGCAAATGTTCTTACTGTATGCCTGTAAGCAGAAAGAGAATACCTTTAATGTAAAACTAGCAAAAAGACATTACCAAGACTTCTTACCTATAAGGCCATAGGAAAGGAACTTGTTAACAGAGGTAAGAGCAAGGCCTGTGATTGGTCCAGTGGTGTCCTCAGAGCGGACCACTTCTAGGAAGGGCCTCAGGAAAACATTTGGTTCAACATCTGACAGCTCTGAAAAAGATGAGAGGCACACAGAGTCAGACATATATGCAAGGTTCCTCTGTGAAAGCATTACTGTTCACACAAACAACACAGAGTAATAGTAGCTAACAGTGCTGTGTGGAGTTTAATGTACTTTTCTAGTACTATATGATTGTCTGTGTAAACAGCTCTGCTGCTCCCGAGGGATAAATAGATGAAGAATTAACATGAGGCTTGAATCCATGTTCTGATCAAGAGAAACACAGAGAGACAGACATAGAGGGCGAGAAGGAGGGGTGGAGAGACTTGAAGCAAGCAGGACAAAGGCAGGGGAGACTGGACGACACAGCTTTCAAGAAAGAGGTTAATATTTTGGCAAACAGGCTAAACACAGTTTCTAATTTTTTTCTTACTCATTACCTTTTTTAGTGTTTTCATTGTTAGTCTGCAAAAAATAATTCATTCAGTCCCATTGTAAAAAATGAAGCACGCAGGCTGCCTTTACCAACATTTGTGAAAGAATGAGTCATTCGAAGGAGCTCACTGAATTCCAGCATGGTACAGTAACAGGATGCCACTGCTGTGAAATATCAGTTCATGAAATTTCTTCCTTCCTAGATATTCCACAATCAGCTTTAAGTGTTATTTTTCAAAGTGGAAACATTTAGGAACCACAGCAACATGAAGTGACAGACCACATAACGTTACAGAGCAGGGTCACTGAGTGCTGATAGTGTATAAAAGTCGCCAAAGCTCTGCTGACTCAAAAACTGCAGAATTCCAAACCTCCCCTGGCCCACAGACACTAGCACTAATAGACACCTGCAAACATTAATATGAGACATGAAACCATCAAAAGAGTTAATGGCATGGAAGATATTTCAGGTGCACTTTAAAGACATTCTACAGTTCACAATCCTACTACAACAGCTCTGTTAGAAAAACAAAAGAAATACAAAATGATGAACAGTTCATAACAAATAATGATTATTAGAATTAGAATACTTTATTCATCTCCGGGGGGAAATTACTTAATTGATTATACACTACAGTAAAGCATCAGCAGCAAACCATAATTGTCATCCTCAATACAGTGCACCAGCTGAATGGTTGAGTTTCAGAGTAAGCTGCAGCAGGATCTTCCTCTGCGGTGGCTCAGAGAAAGAAGCTTGACTGGGTGTTTCACTCTGGGAAATGACTTTTGTCTGTTTCAGCCCGACTCGTTTTTTTTCTGGATAAAAGGGGTCATGAGTGGAAAGCAAAAATACAAAACAGGTAAAACAACAACGGGGAAAATTAGTGCAGTCACGCACACTGCTGTGAGATGTTGTGCCAAAGGAGTGCTTGCCATAGCAATACCAAGAGGATTATGGCTTTCTTAAGAGGAGCTCCACTCCAGATGAGAAAAAACAACTTGGACATCAAACGCGTTGAGGAGAGTGTCCAACCAATTTCCAAAAGTGCACATGTGACCGCTGTGCATTAGCGTGTGATATCCAATACCCCTGCGGCTTGTTTAGAAATCAAATATGAAATAATTTGGAAATTTACACAGTCCCTTTATCTGCCGCCAGGTCATTTTTAGGCCTCGCTTTCAAAAGCAAATCTCTTGCTGTCTGCGTTATTGAATATTTTCTCATCTGGTGTTTTATGTTAGTGATTGTCAAATCTGAAATCTTCCAGCATTTTTGGTTTAAAGCGTGAAGGGTGACACGGAGTGTAAATTTAGCAGCGGCTGCACTGAAAATAAACAGGTTGGGCCATGAAAAATATAAACATAAACCTAGGAATTAAGCAAAATCAAAATAATAAGAGAGTGAGATAGCTGTGCGGGTTTCATGTTTCTATCAGCTGTAAGAAAACTTTCTAAAGAGTGTTTTAGTGTTTTATTGCCTTACAGTGTGAAAAAAAACATGTAGTAAAGGTAGAAGGAGGCTGCTCAAATGAATCTGTCAATAGATCTTGATGAAGACTTCATCAGAGGCGATCACCCTGTAAGTGCAATGGCTGCGTTACCAAAGACCACAGATTGGAAAACTCAATTGTGCTGTATTGATCTGGCTGGCCATCGGTGAACACAGGGCTGACTGGAGCAGTCAGTCTGTGGCCACCAGCAATCTTCTTAAATAAAGTCTAAATGCAGGCTCTACACTTCAACTCAATCTCCGGGGCTTGAGGAGTGGAGTAAAATAAATAAATACTGCTGCGACCAGGGTGAGGCAATCATTCTATAACTAGGTTGACCTCTGGCTGACATTGACCAAAGTAAAAGAAAAAAAAGGATTAAAGTGGCTCACTCAGCTGTGCATGTTGCCATCCAGGGGCTAGGTTTGCTGGATACAAGTCCTGATTTAGGAGTGCATACAAGTCCAACTCAAAATAAGCTTAATTGGTGTTAAAAAAAAAAGTTTGTGAAATGAACTCATTACGATTCACAGTGAGCCTAATCCTATCTACCTTTACTATGCTGGAGCCTCATCGTTCTGCTCAGAGATGTAGTGAGAGTACCCAGCCATGTGTGGACTACCTCTCCAAATGACCCCAGTAAAGAAATGGAGGGGGGCCTGGGGTGAACCTTTGCCCCCAGGAGAGCACCTCAGGATGAGGTCAGCTCATCACAAAACAGACTCTCTTTAACACATGCACATCTATTGGCACTGGAGCAGAAAAGCTTAGAACACAGAGAGCAACTACAGGAGATGAATTTGAGCTGTGGACGCACCTTACCGTCCAGACAGAAGGAGAAAAAACTAAACAAATGCAACACCAACAGTATCACCACCCAATCAGGCCATCTCCTATTTAAAACATAGAAAAAGTCACTGTGGAGTCTCAAAGATCTTTGAAAGGCTCTCTAAGCAGAGTCATGGAGTTATACAAACAGGCCCCACAATCCCAGTGTGCAGGAGCTCAGCACTAGAAGCAAATATCAAGTCCTTTTAATGGCCCATACATCAAAGCACAAGAGGATTATTTTCTTACAGTACTCACACAGCAACTCACTCAATGTCTGTGTGAGTTAAAGGGCAGACTGGATATTGCAGAAATAATACAATAATGTTACAAAAACCCAATACAGGTAGCGTATCTCATACAGACTATTCACAGCTCTACAGGAGTGATATTTATGGTTGAGAAAAAACAGCAATAGGCTTTCAGGATTAATCCATTTTAACTTGCAGACAGAACAAACTACCTGCAAAAACAGCCCTGTCTACACAACTTTGGACTGGACCAATCTAACAGAGTTTTTGGTATTGTTTACATTTACCGTACTTCAAATTAAACGGCACCATGTCAAAGAAGTGGTGTGGCTACATTTTTTCCAACAGACATCCAACTGTATAACATCACAGCCCGACTGCCATATCAGCTAAAAACGGGAAGCTAACTTGTTAGAATGTATTGCCGACTTTTAGGTTTAATACTAGTAGCAGTTGCTTCTGTACATTAAGTGCACACAAGCCCTACATGTACAGAAACCAATACAGACACGGTGCAGTCCAATAACAGTGCATTTACCTTTTTCACTCAGTTCCCCACTCAGCATGCTGTCAGCAGCAGGAGATGGGCACAGAACCTCAAGACACTTCCTCTTGCAAGTCACACCAGTAATTTCATTTATTTATTTGGTTGTGACTAGGTAATTGAGGGATGTGCAGGGCATTCCATGGGTGTGTGCACAACATAAGTTATTAAGGCAGATCACCAGACACTTCTTTATCATATGATCATTCTTACCAAGATCACAGTTGGAAATGTTTTTAGGTTCTAGACCTGTTATTTCAGTGTGTTAGATACATATTGTATATGACTACCGCTCAATTCACTGTCCGGTTGTAGTTATAAACTGAACGTTCATCAGGCTGTCACTAGATGTAGTTTCTGTTTATCCCACCAGTTAATGATGATTAATGCTGTTCCTTTTAAAAACTGAACTTAAAATGAACCTTAAGCCAAAGACTGCTAAATGGAAGTCTGGATTTATGAGGAGAAAATTATGTGATCTTAAGTATGTGATTTTTATACTGAACTAGAGTGTGACTGCTAGTCATATCTGCATCTTGTTCATTTCTGAACTGAAATACTATGAAACTAAACAAGCCAAGGGAAACTGTGTGTCATGCTATACAAACAAAAAGGCAATTTTCTAAACTCGGCAACCATTTGGATGTATGCATCAGTGTGTGCTGGGTGTTTGTATGATGGATTGGAGGAACTGCCACAGTAATTATAATCAAGCTATAGTGGTGCTAAAGGAAGGGAAGGAACTTTCCACAGAAAAATACAAACAGTGCAGCCACAGGGTTTGTCAACTCATCTGATGTTGATTTAAAAAAAATCAAGAGGAAGGAGAAGTGAATGTGCCAAGCCCAGTGTGTCACACATTATATCTGTTCAGCTGTGCTATCATTTATTTTTTCTACTTGACATGACATCAGACCATCAGATTCAAACTATGTCATAATCTACCTATTGTTTTATCACAATACATGTGCACTGTTTGCCATAGGGCTACGCATTAAAATGGCAGAGATAATTATCACAAAATAACTTTCCCTCAACAGAAATATAAGACATGGTCAATATAACTTCCGCAGAACTCATGTTGTCCATGCTTTGACAGGCAACATGAAAAGCCAATCATAATGACTGCTCGAACCAATCATGTGGCTAGAAAAGAGCTGCAGCCATGTCAGGTTAGACTGAGCATAGACACAGCAGTCAGCAGCAGCACACATGCTAATGGTAGGCCTACTGCAGTCTTGTAAGAACTGGGAGTGAGATAAAGAAACAAATGACCAACAGTGTTACTGAAACACGCACAGCAATGGATCTTCTTCTTTCTGCTGCTCCTGTTAGGGGGCGCCACAGCGGATCATCTGCCTCCATCTAACCCTATCCCTTGCATCCTCTTCCCTCACACCAAGCCTCTGTATGTCCTCCTTCACAAGCTCAAAACATTCTCGCATCTTCTACCCAACATATGTATTAACCACATAAAGCTCATTAAAGATCCAGCAAACAAGTCAGCTCCTGAAATAGCAACAAGATTTGTAACAGACAGCCAGACAGATGGATAACCGAAAAAATTAACACCTGCACAGCAGAGGCATAAAACCAGCGTGGCTCATATAACTGAAATGACTTAAAGACACAACAAAGCGACCAAGTTGATAACCTGATACTCAATCTCATCAGACCCCAAAAACCTGATTGAGCAACCATGCAACACAACCCACAGCTGCCAAAATCCCAAAGTCAGACACCACACCCAGACACCCCTGCCCTGTTTTTGATAGTTAAATGTGCTTAAAGGCGTAGAATAAAGTGCTGTATGAATGTGTGTGTGAATGGCTTAATGAAGCTTGAAGTAAAAAGTGCTTTGAGTGCTAAGTCACAGTAGAAAAGTGTTACATAAGTACCAGTCTATTTACCTGTAAGACACCTTTTAGCCTTTTGTGTCTACCTCTTCAAAATTTATGGTAATATTGCTTTTATTTATTTATTTATTCATGATGTCCCCAAAAAAGACATCTTTTTCTGAATATCCAGGCTTAGCACAGTACTGCACAACTTTTCAATAAAAGCTGACTTTTTTGGGTACAATTTCATCAAAATTCCACAGTCTCAGGTCATCACATCACTGCCAGTCTCTCTCTGTATACCACCTCAAAGCTGACTAGTATGACTTATACTTATTAAAACTGATTAAAACAGAGATTTTGTGGAGAGATTTAATGATATATGGGAAGAAAACGCACAATGGCACTACAGAACCTTTGAAATTTGTGGATTACTACACTGACCAATGTTGAGCCACACAGCTATGAGGGCTCAGTCATATGCAGGCATCAAAATGAAATCATAGATGTGCTGATTACAGCAGAAATCCAAAAGAAAGTTTATCCACTGGTTACATTTCTGAGACACCATTACAACATAAACCTGTGTGTACAGCACATACAAACAGATGTCACTGCTGTCACAGTTCACAAGCTTTCAGTGAAAAAGTACAAAATAGACACCTTCTATAAGGTACAAGAGAGGCAGGGAAAGGAGAGACGGTAGCTAAAGGGGGGTGGAATCCCCCTCTTTGACCGACGCAGCGGCCCAAAACCAAACATTGATGGTTATTGATCTGGGACCTCCTTAGCTGTTAAAATTAGGAATCAGGGTCCTTGACTGCAATGCTGAGGCTCCTCATGCTCAGGCGAAAGGCGACGCTTTAACAAGACCAGCAAGGCTAAATGAAATCCAGGGAGAATTCTGCTGTTCATCTGCTCAACAAAGTCTTGCACGACAGTATTCTTATCCATATGTTGGGAGAAGTTTGATAAACATCAGTTCTTCTTAGCCCTCGGCCCCAGCCTTGTTTCATTCTTTCTTCTCCTTTGCCCTGAGTCCCTGTGTTCTCCTGAATGAAATTGACACTTGTAGAAGGGTGCAATTAGGGTGGAACAAATGCTATGGAGCTCTATATGGTCATTTCATAGGGCCAAAGTGGTATTTTACAGATGCTTGGAACAATGCGCGCTTGCAACCTAAACAGGCAATTTGAAAGCCCCAGAGAAATTAAAACTTTTTCAAATGCTTGGCAGGATGGCTGTAATGGCTACTGTAGGAGAGCATTTCCTTAAGGGCCACATGGAATATATTTTACATTTCTATTTACAAGAGCAATCTTACTGGGTTGTTGAGTGAACAAAAAAAAAAGAGATATCAGAAGAGACTGACAGCCTAAAAAGCTGCTAATCCATCAGTAAGTCAATCAAAACAACATTTCTTGAGAAAAGTAACAATGTTGCTAGTTGTCTTATCTCAGGAAAAAGAAAAACAAAATGTGAACTCAAAAAGTGACAGATTATTTAACCACTTAAGCCAGGGGTCTAAAACCTGTGGAACCATAAAGGTTGTCAACCCCTGACCTAAGGGTACAAGTGGTACAAACATGGCAGCACAACATGGTATCTCCTATGAAAAGTTAAATTATATTTGAACATTTTTTTGCAAGTGAGCACAAATACAATCATTAGCCAAGTGTGATTTTACAGTATAAAAAGCATAAACATGCATGTTAAACTCAATTTCTGATAACATATCACCTTGAATCTTAGACACTGATCCTTTAAAAGCACTGATTTACATTTAACGGTGCAAGAACCCTGGAAAACAGACATTCAGTTTTATAACCAGTTTCAGTGAAGAGCCAAGCTGCTTGGGCAGAAAATCACAGGTTACCTTCTGGTAAGTCAAGACGATAATTCACCAAAAACAGAAACACTAAGAGCATAGGTGAGTGTGAGACTTTAAATGCAACAACAGAATTTCCTCCATAATTTCGGGTAGAGCCTTCTGTCTAACATTTGTTCTCATTTAAATCAATGTTGTAATAAGTTCTTACATCTTCTGTTGGAAGGATTTATTGGGTAGTAACAGTTAAAGAGAGACACTTTCCAAAATTATTGTTAATGGCCAAATGGAAATGCTAGATGGATAGTAATAAATCCATCATCCTAAGCATTTTTAACTAGCCAAAACAATAAATTACATGTATGAGTCAAATATAAATTTATTAGGGACTGGCATTTCAAACAAAAAAGAACTGTTAGAATTTCACTGGAAACTATTCCTCAATATTTTCTGAGACCACATTTTCCTTCTTTCTAATGCTCTGCAAAATAAAAATCAAATACTATATTTGGTCATTATTGCCTGTAGTACTGATCTAAAATACCAACAAGGACCTCACTTCCCAGACCCCCTTAGAATACTATTTTTGTCAGGTGAGAAAGTCTTTGATATGACACGCAGATGTCTCCAAACCTACAATAAAACTGTGATTTGCCTAAAAAGCTAGATTATGTTCAAAGAAAAATCTTGGCAGTAGAATTATGTTTCAAGTAAAAAAAAAAAACAGAGCTAATAAAAATAAAGCAGGTGCACTTAACCAGCATGACTTCATTACCAAACCTTGCCTAGGCAAGAGCCTGCCAGCCACTGTGCTGCTTTGCACCTGTTATCCTGTACATAAAATGTATTTTCTATGCTGCATACTTTGCACACAGACCACATTATTCCAGCAGGGAGCTGGCTGGGCCCCAACGTCGACTTAATGTGTTTCACAGCCCGCTGTCCCCTCTGTGATGGATGGGCATTCTTTACAGTCAGTCTGCTTATAAATAACGGATGTTTTATCATGCTAAATTAAAATGTGAGCACACATGAACATTTCTGTATTAATGTGAGGCATTAAGGAGGGAAATATTTTGTTGCACATTGAGCTTAAAGAAATAACTGATCAGAATATCATGTAAAATGTCATTCCTGACATGAGTGTTTCCTTCATGGTTTAATATCTCTGTTCTTCATTGGTGTTGATAAAGCATCAGCTCTTTCAGCATTTCTGCAGATGGCTTGCCATAAATACTGCAATCTAATCTAAATCATTCCATTTCATTTGGATGCATAAGTGTTTGCTTGCAGTGTCACAATGAGGTGCCCTTCAGATGAGACGGGCTCATATTATCACCTCTATTTCCAGAAAAACAAACAGCGGAGAGCAAGACGCACAATTTCCACCCCATCCCTTAACCATGTACCCTTGCCAATGTCAGTGTGTCTTGGTTAAGATGATGGGCAAGAAAAGAAGAAGGGGTGAGGACAAAATTTAGAAGGCCAGTAAGAGAGGGGAGCATAAAGTTGGGAGTTATGGGGTTTCGGAGTGCTTGAGGTTTGGCTACAATATAGGGTTAAGGCTGTGGATTGCCATTCAGCTGGATAAACTGGTACACGTGCTCAGGCTCAGACTGGATTTCACAACCCTGTCAATGAGTACCACCATCCACGATACAGAAATGAAGGATGAAGAGTCATAGAAATATGGTGAGGAAGTAAAGGAAAAATTCTGAGACAATAATGGCCTGATAATGCAAATACAGGGAACATTGTCAGTTTGACTGAGATGTCAACTACATATTACCAGATACTGGTGAAACAGCAAATTTACTAAACACTGAAAAAAGCCAGACAGGTATATTAGTACTGGTGTATATGATAGCTGTTAAGTAATAAGAAGTTACAGTGCAAAACAAAATGTGGCAATTTTTGGTTTTTTAACTGTAAAGCCAACTGCATATAATTTAAAAGACATTGATCAAAATGATGTGGAAAGATTGTTGTGACTACAATTACTGATTAAAATACTGTGGAACATCATTAATTTCAAGAATTTATGAAGAAAAACATCAAAATGTTGACATCAGTGGTAGCTTCTGTAAACAACGGCAAAATTATTTGCAACAAAGATTCCAGGAGACTTTGAGGACAAGAGTTAATGAGAGAAACAAAGTCAGGACATGCAAGATGTGGGGGGACAGAAGGCTAAGCATTACAGAGACAAAGCTGTGATGTGGAGAGTGTGTGTGTGTGTGTGTGTGTGTGTGTGTGTGTGTGTGTGTGTGTGTGTGTGTGTAGTGGGGAGTTATTGTCCTTATTTGTTTCACCTGCTGCACTCCTTCAGCTCCCCACTAATGGCATTCCCAAGGGGTGGGAGAGATTCCAGAAACCGCACACTGTACAAGCCGACTGTGCTCACAAAAAACACCACCCCCACAAAAGCACACACTGCCATCACACTGTGTTAGAAACCATGCATAGCTGCTATTAAGAAACTGATGTTTTTCAAAACTACCATTTTCTGTACTGGAACATTTTTTTAGATGTGCTTTTAACACCTGTTCTAAAATCAAGACACCTCAACAAAACAAGGATTTTTAAAGACTGTTGGTACAGTTATTATTTGCTGTACTGGATTTGCCAGTTAGTCATATGGCCAGTACTTAATGAGGACATGACAGTCAGAATCCTGGTGACTGAGATCAAAATTAATTTTGAACAGGTGTTCTCAAACTCTGGGGGCAGGCCCCACTGGTGCAGTGCAGAGCCACTACAGGTGGGGCGTGGATGACCAAGTGAAAAATTAAGTGAAACAAAGGTGAATAGATATGGTTTTATATGATAAAAAGACAGGAGGCAGAGCTGGAGGTGGCAGAACTGAAGATGTTGAGATTTTCTCCAGGAGTGACCAGGATGGACAGGATTAGAAATGAGTACACCAGAGGGACAGCTCAGGCTGAGAAGTTTGAAGATAAAGTCAGAGAGGCAAGGCTGAGATGGTTT